>JANFOE010002682.1:0-119511 GCA_025667525.1 Glebionis coronaria
GCTTATTGGCATTTCCTTGCTTAGATTCCAATCGTTTCTAGGAAGTGCAGGTATATCAGGTGTACTTCCTGTTTTGTGACGAAGAGTTAATAATAAATCTATTATTTATTTGTCCTTGTGCAAGTATATGACAAATTGATAACATAATCACTATCTATCCCGGCAACATAAATTATTTGACTATCAAGTGGGCACTATCTATCCCGGCAACAGAAATTATTTGACTATCAAGTGGGCAGATTGTATACTGATATTTGATGAAGCTCACAATCTGGTAAATGTTGATACTTGATATTTGAGTATTTTGTAAACAAACTTCTGCAGTAAGTCTCCCCGAGCCAGGGTTCTCTTCAGTTAGCTATTTAATCCTCACGTTTTAAAGTAGACAACCTTCAAAATCTGGAACTTGCCCGATGGCTATATTTTTGGTGGACAAGCCTGGGTCTTTGATGATAACCTTCTTTGATGTCTCTTCGTTCTCCTCCTTCCCATCACTCCTGTCATCGTTATCGAAAATATTTTATACTCCGTATTATGATACTAATAATATATTCAATAGTTAAATGTTGTAATAAGTGGGTATCATAAACATGACTTGCTGTTATGGAGTTGCCCTATACTTTCAGTTTGTGGAGCTTAAATCCAGATCTTGTGTTCCAAGAATGTGGTGACTCATACTTCTCTTTCAGTGATTTTAATATGCGGGTAAAAGCATATATAGGAATAGTGGGCGGGCGAGCCTTTCGAGTATCTAAGGATTGCTTAAGCATGCGACCTCTTGCTAAATCCTTTTACTAAATATGTATATTTTTATGGTAAGGTATGTGTTTTTAATATTTTTATCTTCAAAAATCTTGGTTAATTGTGCTCAATTTTCATTGTTATAGTTGGAAAAATGATGTATTTGTGGTGGCGGAACCAGGAGAACTTTCAGCGGGAAGAGAAGTACAAATATGCGACCAACAGAGCAGGGGTGCAGTAATTAACTAGATAAATCTTGCACCAAGATCAGATACACTACAATTGAAAGAGAGCTTTAAACCATGGAAGTTTTCCTTGGTAATCACTATATCTTCTATAGTGTTTTTACACTAAATGCGATTTCAGAAGCTACTCAGCAAGTCCTTTAAGCTTTCTCTGCATACAAAGACCTCCAAGAACAGTCAGAGGAAGAAGTTGAGACAAGGTAACCAATAAAGATGTTGCACAAGAAACTTTTAAGAATTCTATTTTAATATTGAAACTCATCTATGTCCCAGATATTATTCGTTTACCAGGGAAACTTTCCATTGATTTTTTTTGAACTGGTCTTAAAGAAACCGAATGTCAAATTCACGTCAGTTTTACGACATCTAATAAATGTTTTTTTTATAAAATAATGAAGATTGTTTGATGCAACTTTGATTTGAGAAGGTTGGTGGTTCCTCATCAAATAACCTAATACTGATATGAATAATAAGTTAAAAAAACCAGTGATGTAAATTTCTTAAACTATAGCTAGGAATTGTTCTTTTTAAGGACCATTGTATTCATATATATAGAAGTGGGAATAAGGTATAGAAGTGTGACCCATAATTTTGCATGGTTAAGTCTTACTTTTTTTTGCAAATGTCATACTTAGTCTATGAGATGGTTGTATTTGGCAGGGACTTGCAAGGGTGTCCATTTCGCTCTATAAAAATTAGATGGGAACACTTCTAAAGCTAACGGCTCAACTACTTAAAGTTATGACAGAAGGTATATGAGTTCAGTTGTGAACAATATTTTTTTGCGATTATTGAATTGTTCCAATTTTATGATATTTTAATGTGAATAACTGTATTGGGAAGGAGTGGGTTCCAAGAAATACAAAAACGAGTCCTGTTGTTGAAAGGCTAATTTATGTGCATGCGTGGACATATGTTTTGTTTAAGGATGCTGCTCGGACATCAGCTAGGATGTCAGACATTTGCCAATATTCGAAAAGTTGGATGAGTCGCGTTTCGCACTTGTCGTTGTGTTTCACAAGTTTTGTTGACCGAAAGACCTTAGTTCTATGACTTATTCCTTTTAGGCTTGAGATACATCACGTACTTTATCAAGAATCTTTCTATTTCGTTAGCTTAATGGGTATTGTTGAGACTCGTCACAGGTAATCCTACATCGAGCGTATACAAAATTCTTAATAAGCCAGAGGGTATAGGTCAAATGAGTCTAAAGATGCCATAGTCTATTTCCAATGCATACCTCTATTGATTATTATTGTTTTTGCATAAGCGAACTAATTTTCAAACTCTTTTAATGCCAAAAAAAAATGTTTCTGGGTAAACTCAACCCGACCTGTTTTTGTCCGCACTGAAAGTTACCCATTTTTACCTTTAAACCTACCAGCCTGGCCCGTTTTACAACATCTGATTTAATGATCTTCATTGATATATGAGCTTGCCTTGCCTGATATGCAATGTTTAATGTGGTTTAATAATCCAGATGTTCCCCCAGAATTGTGTGTGATAATACGAGAGCTTCTAATCTCCAACCTCTTTACGTGTTTTTGGTTTGATGAAGCTGACCAATTTACTTCAAGTGAACAACTTTGTTGGACAACATCGTGTTCATGACTTTGGAGTTTGGATTTTCAGTATGTTTCGAGTTTGTAAAAGGCGAAAGTTGTTGTTCAAGTAACAAACTTTGGGGTTTAGTAGTTTCTATTTCTACCAACTTAAGGAATAATGGGTAGATGTGGGTTTTTGTTTATATCTCCAAAATTTGAATGGGTAAATTCAAAAAGAAAACAAAATGGCCAAAAATTCTACTAGAATTGTCTTTTAAGTGACTCCACATAGCCATTCACTTTCAGAAATATCTCATTGCTAAAATATAATGCCTTTTTTCTTTTCACAAGAACAATGAATTGTTTCGATGGTTAGAAAAGTTATGATGAAAATTTTGTTTATTACTTTTATTTTGCCTTGCATTTTTATTGAATTTTGTGCCATTTTTTAAAAACGCAGGTGCCTTTAGAAGGGGTCAGTGCTTTGCAAGGTATCTCTGGATCTCAGAAGTTTCAGTTTCACAAGGCGTATGGAAGCGCTGATCGTTTGCCTTCTTCACATACCTGGTAACGTTTAGACTCTTACTATTGCGTTACATTCGACCATCAAATAAATGGGCAGCCACAAACTGCTTCATCGCTGCACTGTCATCAGACAAAGTGAACATTCTCCATCCTTCTTAACCAGTTGCTGCTGCTACGATATTGGTGTTGTTGCTACATTTTCGAGGGTAGTGGTCGATACCGTCAGGTTCAATGTAGTACTGTAATATTTTAAATGGCTTTAAATTATATAGGTTTAGGCTAATCATTCACTACTTTTTTTAAAACCACAAGAAGACCTTATGTTTTTCCACACAAAAATGCTCTTGCAGAGTAAATTAGAGTCAGTTCCACTACCACTTCTCTCTTCCACACTAAAATTTTATTGATTTGCATCTCTTGATACCCAAATTTGAATCACCAACTATGCTTATTGTAAATTATATTATATCTTACAAAATTAACTCATATTGTGTTATTTTTTTTACATTACAGTGACGAGGAAGACGTCTTTTTGCATCCAATTTTGGAGTAACATATTTTCGTGTGTTGCGGTTACTATGTTGACCCTACTAGCGGTGCAGCACTTGACCTGTGATGACTAAAAAATACAGCAAAAATTGTCCCAGTGCTACATACTATGGTGGAAATGATGTAGCAAAAACTTCTATTTTGGCCATATATAGAGTTTGTCCTTTAATGGTTCAGTCAAAACTTAATAGGTAAATTTTTCTGCCTACATGAGGCCATATTTTGCAACATATCATCAATACAGACCACAAATGGAATTGTGATGCCCATGTCCCCCTTTTTACTTGAGTGTACATGACATGACATCAGTTTAATAATAGAGCAACATTGTGGACCTCACATGAATGTATCTTTGGACCAATATGTATCAACGTTTTCAAACCCGGGTTCACCCGGACGGGTTAACCGCTTCACCCGGTTCTGGTTAAAAAAAAGGGTCATATTGAACCGATTTTTGCATTTTCGAAACCCGGCTAGGTCCGCCGGGTTTGGGTTGACACGGGTCAACCCAGTTCTCGAAACCCGGTCGTGTTCCGTTTTTTATGTTTTTTTTTTAATATGTAAATTTTACGTATTTGCATTAAAATTTTATTTTTGCATAATATATTTGTCGATAAATAATTTATATGTTCAATATACAGAAGTTTTTATAGTTTTTATATATTATTTTTGTTAATTATTAAAAATCTATAAAAAAGAATTTAAAAAAAAACTAGGTTGAACCGAATTAACTCGAGTTGACCTGAATCCGATGACTCAACCAGGTCAATCTGAAAACTGGGTAACATTAAAAATTATTGGTACTATGACGATACTATAAATTAGTGTTAGCTTAAAATACCTTATTCTCGCACTTTTTGAATACTACGTATAAGATTCCAACTTTGTCATGAGGAAAAATAATAAGAATAGAGAAAACATGTTCAGCTTTGTGTTAACGTCAATTATGTTTTGTTGGTTTGTTATATTTATGCCTGATGATATTACATAATTAGTGTTTAGTACTTAAAGCCTGTGATGATTACGGGTCACAATTAGACAATTTTTATTTGTAATTTTTCACAACTCGATCTTTTATGAAAATATTATTTTTTTACTCTTCTACCTATAAAAGCAAATTAAATTATTTTTTTCAAAAAAAAACATAAAAAACGAAACACAATCGGGTCTCAAGAACCGGGTTGACCAGTGTCATCTCAAACCCGCGGAATCTAGCCGGATTTCAAAAATGTGAAACCCAGGTCAATATGACCCATTTTTTAAACCAAAATTGGGTCAACCGATTGACCCAGTCGGATTGACCCAGGTCCGAGAACCTTGACTACAATACCATAAACTCGGATGAATATTTCCTTGCGTCTTAGTTTACTATCATTAGCTTTATATGTTCATGTGAGAGAATGTTAAGTTCATTGAAATTTCTTTTTTATTGTCTTTACATGTTCATGTGACAGAATATGGAGTTCACTCAAATTTCATTTTCACATAGAATGGATTTAAATGACTTAAGTGGAACAATACCATTACACATATTACAAAGAAGAAAAAACTATATAAGGCCCCATGTAACTGTTAAATTATTTATATATAAGTGTACAACTATAAAAAAATATTAAATATATAATAAAAAATAAACACTATTTAAAATGAGTTTCAGTAGAAAAAAAACTTACCGTTAAAAAAATATCTAATAAAATATTGCAAATGCTTAACTCGACAAATTTTGATGAGGTCCGTTAAAAGAATACTCCCTCCGTCCTAAAATTATAGTCCACGTTTCCTTTTCAGTTTGTCCCAAATTAATTGTCCACTTCTAAAACTTCTAAAAATAGGTAGGAATTTTAGATCGAGATTACTAGATTACCCTTAATTGAAATCATAATCACAAAATTTAAAAATGTTTTAAATTAATTGGTTAAGGGTAAAACTGTCTTTCTACAAAAAGTAAGAGAGAGAAAGCTAAAAAGATGGTACTTTTCTTAAACTGTGTGTTTTTTGTCGGGGGACAATAATTTTGGGACGGAAGGAGTATCTAATAAAATCTTGTAAATGCTTAACTCGACAAATTTTGATGAGGTAATCATTTTGCTGTTATGATGGCTTATTGCGTCACGTAGTTGTTTACACGGATAATTTAATAACACTTTCTTTCTCATGTCAAATGAACACTCATCTCTTTTACTCATTTTTTTGTTGCTTATGCATTCAATAAATAATTTCGTATATTTATAACTGATTTATCTCTACTTATTTTCTTTAAACAATTTTCACAAAACAAGCCCATCCATTAGAAAAATGACAAATTCCAGTATTATTAAAGGTAGAAATACAATAGCGAATAATAAATGTCATGCTAACTGACAATGCATTAGAAGACGACTCTACTTTAAAAATTAAAAAAAAAATAAACCGAAAATCAGATGTCATACCCGTCCATCGGACGGGTTTTGCAACTAGTATATATATATATATATATATATATATATATATATATATATATATATATTATATATATATATATATATATATATATATATATATATATATATATATATATATATATATATATATATATATATATATATATATATATATATATATATATATATATATATATATATATATATATATATATATATATATATATATATATATATATATATATATATATATATATATATACATATATATTCACTTAAAGCTAGCCCGTCCACCGGACGGGTCTAAAGGCTAATCTATATATATATATATATATATATATATATATATATATATATACATATATATATATATATATATATATATATATATATATATATATATATATATATATATATATATATATATATATATATATATATATATATATATATATATATATATATATATATATATATATATATATATATATATATATATATATATATATATATATATATATATATATATATATATATATATATATATATATATATATATAGGGGTGCGCTATTTACAGAACCTGTTTTTAGGTACAGAACCTACAGAACCCTTGATTGTACTTAGAATATTGCATCATGTACCACACATTTATGCAAAATGGCATTTTAGTAATTAAAAAAAGTAAAAAGTAATACTGAGAACGGAACATAAGGGTAATTATGGAAATTTCAATATATAAATTTACAATATAGGATATAATCATATCTATTTTGATGGGACGATTTTTAATTCACTCATCAATGTCTCCAATAATCTCTCGTTATTTATTTAAAATAACAATAATTCCGGTAAACATTCACCCAACTAACTCAAATCGTGGTTCTTAATCATTGTTTTATTCTATAAAACCAAAAAAAAAACATATATGTTAACGAAACAGGGGATCATCTACTGAGAAGATATGAGAAATCAAATGTTAGGTATGTATTTTCTATAATCAAAAAAAGATAAACATGCATTGTAATTTGTTTTAATTAGAAATTGATTATCAACAATGGTTATTAGTTGTCTAATTTGGATTTTGATTTTTTTAATTGGATGTATATTTTGATAAATTGTTACTATAATTCGAGCTGTTTATAAGAAACCCATAACATTTATGTTTAAGATGTTGACTGTAATCGAAAGATTTATGTTTAAGATGTTGACTATAATAGAATTAAAACTGGGTTTTAATGTTTATGTACTTAATTTTATTGTAGATATTGAATTATTTGAAAATGTATGATTTTTCCAAGTAGTTTTTATAGATGTTGTGAAGAACATGTATGTTTAATCTGAAAATCTGCCAACATTGATGTTTTATCCAGAAAAACATCATTTAATTAATATACTGAAATTAGGGGCTGTTTGTTTTAGCTTATATGATGTATTGAAATTAGGGGCTGTTTGTTTTAGCTTATATGATGTAAGCAAATTTCGGCTTATATTAAATAAGCCCGCATTTTGTGGCTTATTTGTAGACTTATTGGCTTATATAAGTTCATTATGATATAATAAACTTATATGAACCCATAAGTCTCGAAATAAGCTTAAAAATTTGAGGTATATGAAATATAAGCCGAAATATGGCTTATTTTCGGCTTATATAGCATAAGACATAACTGTGTTGCTTATTTTGGACTTAATAGCTTATATAAAAGCTTACCATTATATAATAGACTTTTTTAAGCCAATAAGTCTCCAAATAAGCAATAAAATTGAGACTTATGTTATATAAGCCGAAATGGGCTTACTTTATATAAGCCAAACCAAACACCCCCTTAGAGGCCCTATTTGATCATGGACCATGTGCATATGCACATGTTTGCACACCCCATGAACCGGCCCTGTTTTCCTATAATAATTTGCCAAAATGATGTTTATTAAAAACATAAAAGTAGGTTTGGACATGTATGTTTGAACACCGTTTAATACTTCCAGATTGGAATAATCAAACGCTCAAACAATTAAGCATATCCAAATGCTATTTACTACTGCCTTACTATCACATCGTATATGCTTATTGGTTTTTTTTGAAAAAAGCTGCCCGACAGAACACTTGATTGTACTTAGAACCTGTTTGTTTTAGCTTATATGATGTAAGCAAATTTCGGCTTATATAACATAAACCCGTATTTTGTGGCATATTTGGAGACTTATTGTCTTATATATGTTCATTATGATATACGAAACTTATATGAGCCATAAGTCTCGAAATAAGCTTAAAAATTTGAGGTATATGATATATAAGCCGAAATTTGGTCAGATTCGGCTTATATAGCATAAGATATAACTGTATTGCTTATTTTGGACTTAATAGATTATATAAAAGTTTACCATGATATAGTAAACTTATATAAGCTAATAAGTCTCCAAATAAGCAATAAAATTGAGACTTATTTTATATAAGCCGAAATGGGCTTACTTTATATAAGCCAAACCAAACACCCCCTTAGAGGCCATATTTGATCATGGGCCATGTGCATATGCACAGGTTTGCACACCCCATGAACCGACCCTGTTTTCCTATAAGAATTTGCCAAAATGATGTTTATTAAAAACATAAAAGTAGGTTTGGACATGTATGTTTGAACACCGTTTAATACTTCCAGATTCGAATAATCAAACGCTCAAACAATTAAGCATATCCAAATGCTATTTACTACTGCCTTACTATCACATCGTATATGCTTATCGGTTTTTTTTGAAAAAAGCTGCCCGACAGAACACTTGATTGTACTTAGAACCTGTTTGTTTTAGCTTATATGATGTAAGCAAATTTCGGCTTATATAACATAAACCCGTATTTTGTGGCTTATTTGGAGACTTATTTTCTTATATATGTTCATTATGAAATACTAAACTTATATGAGCCATAAGTCTCGAAATAAGCTTAAAAATTTGAGGTATCTGATATATAAGCCGAAATTTGGTCAGATTCGGCTTATATAGCATAAGATATAACTGTGTTGCTTATTTTGGACTTAATAGCCTATATAAAAGTTTACCATGATATAGTAAACTTATATAAGCTAATAAGTCTCCAAATAAGCAATAAAATTGAGACTTATTTTATATAAGCCGAAATGGGCTTACTTTATATAAGCCAAACCAAACACCCCCTTAGATGACATATTTGATCATGGGCCATGTGCATATGCACAGGTTTGCACACCCCATGAACCGACCCTGTTTTCCTATAAGAATTTGCCAAAATGATGTTTATTAAAAATATAAAAGTAGGTTTGGACATGTATGTTTGAACACCGTTTAATACTTCCAGATTGGAATAATCAAACGCTCAAACAATTAAGCATATCCAAATTCTATTTACTACCGCCTTACTATCACATCGTATATGCTTATTGTTTTTTTTTGAAAAAAGCTGCCCCAAAAAACCGATTTAAAGTGCTTAATCTTGCAAGTCATGTAGCTAATAATCTAGCAAGTCATGTAGCTAAGTAAGCAATCCTCAATGCCCTAAAAAGTATCAGTTCTAATAAGAAATCAGTTATTACTAAACACAATGCCAAACACCCATATTTCAGATTAAGAAATATTTAAAAATAAATAAAACGAACATTAAATAAGAAATATGTACAGATTCAAATATAGATATATGTGTGGGATCTGTGAGTTTAAGATATAGTTAGTGATAAGCTGTTTGGGCTAAAAATTTATATAGTTAAATATATAAATAAGCAGATTCAACATATAAGTGCTTATTCAAGTCGATTGTCATGTTAATAAGAAATAACCTGTTTTGTAGAAGTATGTTTGGACATGTATCTAGTAGCTTGGAAAAGTATGTTTGGAAATGAATGTTTGATACATCATGTAGAAGGACTTGTTATTAGTAATTTGGAAAAAGTATGTTTGGACATGTATGTTTTATCCATGTTAACTAGTCGTCTATTGGGTTAATTGGTTAAATAGAGATTTGTTTTCAGTATGTTTAGTTGTTTTCAGTATGTATGTTTAGTTTAGTATGAGAACGGATATTTGTTATATGTCTAATTTTTGTAAATTTTTGTGAGTGATCAGGACATGCATGTTTAGTATGAGAACGGATATTTGTTTTTGGTATCTCTAATTTGGTTCTAGGGGGCGTGTGGTGTAAAATCAGGACATGCATGTTTAGTTTGAGGACATATATGTTATTTCTGATAACGTGCATGTTTTTTAATAACAATATGCCAATAAGCTGTATGTTTTAGATGCAGGACATACATGTTATTAGAAACACACAAATTTAGTAAAATTAAAAATGTATACATTTGTTATAAAATGCTTATTTTTTATGCCCAAAAAGAAATCTGATTCGCTGATATAAGGTACAAGAATGATTATTCTTATGACCAACTAGTTATGTGATTGTTTGTTTATATATTTATGAATGAAGTACTCGTAAATATGTATACAATAATCAATCATGTACCATCAAAATTTTGTTAATAAGCTGGTGCATATTGTTTGCAGGATTGCGAAGAAGTCCAAGATATAGGAGCAAATTACCGGTGATAGAAGATAATACTATAGATGAAGCTATTGATGTCGATGACTATTTGAGTGAATCTGATTATGATGAGATCATGGCATGTGAAGATGAAAACATTCATAATGATTCACCAATATCAGGTACAACAAAATCGATATATGTATTTTTTTTATTCATTACAGTTAGTACATAAATGTTTCAAATAATTGAAAATATGGTACATTAGTGTTTTATTGATTAATATTAAGATAAATTTAGTGCTAAAATGTAATTTTAATTAATCATGCAATTCAATACAATAAATCTGGTCCTATTATATTAGTCATTAATTCGATTATAAGGAAATTCAATATAATTCGACGATATAGATATTCAATATAATATAACAAGTATGTTTTATGAATAATCATTACAGGCCTACGTAGGAGTCAAAGGTCAAAGGGTAAAAAACAAGTGCATGAATTGGACGATCAGACAAACAGTGAAGAAGACTTCTCATCGGACGATAATGGCAACGAATATGTTTATGAAATGAAATTCAGAAAAACCGATGTTGCTTCATCGAGCTCTGGAATAACAGGTAAGAGATAGCATTAAAATTTTATGAAATTAGTGATTAACCTGTTTTTTCTGGTTGCATTGAAACGTGCAAATACCTGAAATATTTTTTAATGGTTAACAGGATTGAAAAAAGAAACAATCTTTGAGGACGGTAACAAATTAACAAAGAAAAGAAAGATACAAAACAATAAAGGTAAAAATTTAATATTTTAATGTAATGTATGTGAAAAAAAAAATAATGTGTCAGAATTGACATATGATTGTGATTTTTCAGGTACTGAAGTAGAAAAATCTGTCAAAAAAAGAGGAAAAAACAAAAACCCAACATCAAAAGGAATGGATCACAGTCCTGTTAAACGGAAGAAAAAGAATGTGAATATGTTCAACACCAGGACAAGCCCTTCTGCGTTGTTCAATGCTCTGAAAAACCTACCGCCAATAAAACAAGCATGTCTCGAACAACTAGGATTTGGGAAGTTATTAAAGTTTAGCTTAGATGGTGTCCCCTCAAGGTTAGCGTTTTATGTCGTAGATAAGTTTGATGCTGATAAGATGGAAATCAAACTTGTTAATGGTAGTTTGGAAATAACTAAGGACATTATCGCTGAGATGATCGGAGTCGAAAACAGAGGTGTTGATATACTAGAAGAACCAGTTGTTAGGGACCATTCCATGATACGAAATTGGAAAGCTCAGTATGTAGTTAGTGAGGACATTACACCAGTAATCACTCCAACTATGATCAAGAAAAAGATTAGACAATCAGAAGATGTGGATATGAACTTCAAAATAAATTTTATAGTTCTATTCGCTTCAATTATGGGGGGTGTTAAACAAAAAGCCGTATGTGATCTTACCATCCTTGATCATATCTCCATGACTACGGATTTTGCAAACATAAATTGGTGCAGTTATATTTGGAGATGGTTGAAAACATGTAAGAAAGGATGGAATCCTAAACTCGCTAACAGTCATTTTCTAGGTCCAACAACATTTCTACTGGTAAGTATGCTAGCATATGTTTTTTACCATACATTTTTTAAGTAGTGATTCGTGACTCAAACTTTTATTTTTTAATTTATTTGTAATTTATAAACAGATGCGGTATGTTGATGGGATAGCGTGTCCAAGTTTTAGAGTTCCGAGGAAACGCCCACCTACCAAAGTTTGGACAATGGAGTTTTCAGGGAACGTGAGGAAGCAGAACTTAGAACCGGTGGATTTGGAAAGGGGGAAGTTGAAGGACCTTACGTAGCTCAGCAGGAAGAACCAATTTCTGACAATTTGGAGGCAAGTTAAACAAAACATAAGTGTTCGTTTATTTGAATTAAATAATTTTTCATATACATATAAATAATTTTACGTATTTCTTATGTAGGTCTTCGTTTGGAAAATGAATAAAACTCTGGAAGTAATAAATAACGAAAGATATGTTTTTGAGAAAACATTAGCTTCTGCTAGGGTCTTCTATCCAAACAACAGGGTGTTAGATGAGTTGAGTGATAGGTATATTGAATGTTTGAAATATGAAAAGGGAAATAGCGAGGGGACAAATGGTACACCTATGCACCATGTTGAGAAAACAGGTTTCTGTGAAACACCTGTGGGGAAACAGGACATGGTTGTGACTAATGGCGCAGGGACAAGTAGTTCATATAGGCATCGTATGGTGGGAACAAAGAACGGGAAAATACACTTGGTTCAAAAGGATAGTGTGGAAAAGAATAGGGATGCGTGTGAAGATGATGAAACAGATCCGTACCAGTGGGGTGAACAGACACAACGGGAAACTGTTGAAAGTGCAGAAAAAGAAGAAGGAGAAAGACCAGGATATGCGGACGATATAACAAACCCGTACAACTTAGGTGAACAGTTACGTCTTCAGTCATTAATGGACTTTCCAATACCAAGTTTTGATCTTGGTATCGATACACCATTCGATTTCCCTGAAAATCATATGGGACCGGAAACACAACAAGAAGCATCATCAATGACTGAAGACCTCGAGGCTCTTTATCTAATAGAAAAAATACGGGACAATATGGGGTTAGTACACTCAGATCGGGTACGTTCGAAGATATTGTGTTGGATGTAGCTCCACTTGGTTTTGAAACTCTTGTACAATCAAATGTTGGTGGTATGGTTAATCGACAAAAGAGGGCTCCTGCGTTGACTAGTATGATGAAGTCGCCATATTTAGACAGAATAGTTAAACTAGACAAACCTGAGACAACTGAAGAGAAACGGATGGCAGATTTCCTATTCAAATGTCGGGCTGGCGAAAAGTAAGTAATTTGAAATTTAAGTTTACGTCTTTTATTTATAACTATTGTTATACAGTTCAACCAAAATGCATAGCATAACTGTTTAGTTAGAAAAAATATTACTTAAAATACATATTTTGTTAAAATAATGAGGCGGTTAACACAATGTGAAAAACATATATGTTTCGATCATTCGGAGTGCTAGATTACTAACTAGAAAAAGTGTTTAGTTGAAATGTTGATGCGTTTGACACAATAAATCACTGATCTAAGTATGTAAAAAAATAGCTTGATACGTAATAACATAAATTTTACGAAGTTGCGAGTTTGTAAAATGATATTTTGGTTGTAATAGTTAGAAGATTGTTAATACAGTATTTGTTAAATTTATGTTACAGTTTTACTTACAGTACTAGTTACAGTTATGTTATCTTCGAGACCGAATATGGGCATAAAACCTCAAGGTTGGAAATGGAATCGCTGGGTCCGCAAGAACAGGTGGTTGACAACGTGATAAACACGTTTTCATCGTATCTGAATTTCATGGAGTATAAAAGAGCCGAAAACTCATTGGCCAGGGTGTTTTTACCCATATTTGAAGTGGTATGTAAATTGGTTTACTTAGATGTTGCGTTATTTATGTAAAAATAAAAATTTAATGTAAATAATTCACATGTAACAGGATAAGAAAGAATTCATGGAAGATTACGCTGTTAGTGACAGAATTAAAAAATTCATGTTATATGTCGAGGAAGCAAAATCAAAATACGGGACGGATGTGATGCTTGCGGAAGCCGACCTTGTAAGTTTAATATAAATAAAATTCCGAAAATTTCCACATATGCATAATGTAACGTGTGCGTGTAATGCTGTATAAATTTTGAAGGTTTTTGTACCAGTAAGTCATGAAGACCATAAGTTTCTTGTGTGTTTTAACATGAAGAATCCAGAAGCGTGCTTGATTGACGTAAAGAAGAATGCAGATACAGATAAAAAAATGAAAAGGAGGAAGGTTACAAACATCGATGCTTTGAAAATTCCAACAATTCTGGTACGCGAAAACTATGATAGTATTTTGATGTTGTTAATACATATAATAATGTGAAATGCACTACAAAAATGCAGAAACATGATTTCGGACAATATATAATTGCAATAAATCATGGAAAAGCCTCGTCAATTATCAACGCTCAACTTGTACGTGGACGTTTTTGTTGGGAAACTGACAAGAGGATATTGGATTGTGGTATTTTTTTGATGCGCCACATGGAAACCTACATGGGGGAAGATCTTGGTAAATGGCAATGTGGTCTAGCAATAGAAGGCAACAAACAGAACTAGCAGCTGAGACGCTTAAGAAACAGATATGCAACAACTATCCTCCTATCAGACTGCAACATTCATCGTGACAAGATACGCGAACAATTGAAGCGTATGAAGACATCAAAGGCACTAAAATGAAGATTTCAAAGTTTTTTTCATTATCGTTAGACTACTTGGAACGTATGTGTTTTTAGTATTTGAACTACCGTAGACTTCAATGTTCTTGGGTTGTTTTGGATATGTTGGAAAGACTTCCTTTATTTCGGTTCGTTTTGGAAAATGAACATGCTTTTGTTGGAAAAAATGCTTAATAAATTGATCTTTTATGAAAAATAACATGTATGTAACTGTTTGCCGGATATATTATTTTTTTGGATTTAAATTATTATGTATGTTACTATCAGTTTGTATATTTGTAACCTGTATATGGTTCATGTATGTTGAACTTTTTGCACTGCTGCACTTACAAGTTCAATTATGTTTGTTACCTGTATATGGAACTTTCAATATACAAAAAAGATCATACAGAATGCAGTAGGATACTATCAAAATGCAGTAGTGTCATAGTTATGTGTATATTTGATAAATAAATCGGCACTGGAAAAACACGGAACCATATAGTAAAACTGTGGTATGTTTAATTACATTCAAACGTACTTTATACCAACTAATATATGTAAAACGCGTCACATATAGTACATATACCACGCACTTAAAATGATCAGGATATGTTATATTAATTATGCGTACAGTTACAAATACAGTTAAAACCAAGTACATGTATGTTTCATGCTTTATTATGCAAGTGTACATAGAAGTACATCTTTTACATACAAGTACATGTATGTTTCAGGTTTTATTATGCAAGTGTACAGGTGACGTACATCTAATAAAACATAAAATCAATAATCATACAGTATATTAAAAAACGTGAATTCAAACTAATAAACATGATATTTTGAAAACTAATAAAATCAAATTAAAAATGTATAATGTAACACCCCCAAATTTATACAACTCAATACAGCGGAAGACTAGTTGGTGTTACGGGATAGCACATTACTCACATCATAGACAACGCAAAAAAAATTGCGTCGTTTAATAATAAATCATTTCCATTCATAAACATCAAAGTTACATCGGTCCCAAGTCATTATATTTAATACAAGGTTATACAAAGTATTTGAATGGAAAATATTGTTTAAGTGCGGGCCATGAATTCTTGTCGTCTTCCCGAGAATTACCTTCAAGTACCTGAGATAAAACATGTTAAAAGAAAAGGTCAGCGATAACGCCGAGTGAATTCATAGAGTTTAATAAATTCCATCAATATAACTTTGGTATAAAATTAGTACCAAAAATCAATTCGTACAAATCATTGTAATAGGCCGTAAAATAGCCAAAATCATTTTATACAAATCTTTGTAATAGGCCATGAAATAGCCAAAGTCATTTTATACAAATCGTTATCGAAATTCATAATATAGGCATTTGCCTTAAAAATTATTATACGAGCCAATGTCGTAAAAACATCATACAATTCGTCTTATGACGTTGTATAAAATCAAATAAAAACCGTTATATGAATATGGTTACGAAAACCAAAACACAAACATAATATCAATAGTATGCTAGTCAGGCAATACATCGTAATTCGGAGCGTCTACTAGTATTTTATTAATCTTGGATTATTATAAGCCGCATGACATTGTTACCTTACTAAACCAAAACGGGTAGCTAAACCGATACCAATTTTGCCCATCTAAAGTAGCGTGTCGTCACAAAGGTCACGCTATGGAAATCTTCTCATACATAAATTCGCTTACCAATCAATGTGGCACGACGGGGATCAACCGTCAAGGCGCGAGCTGGGGTGATCGTCCCCAAATAGTACTATTAAATGCATAAGCGTCTACCAAATCCCGGTAGTTCACAATTCATGCTAATGGGACTTTTAGTGACATAACCTAACTTTAATAATCCATTTAATTTCATCTATCGGGTCCTTTAATCATTTATCGGGTTATACAATCGGGTCATTCAATCATTCGGGTCCAAAATCAATAAACAAACAATCGGGACAAATGGTGTCCTATTTTATAAAAACTAACATGTTATCTCCCTCGCGGGTTTATAAAACATTTATAAAAACATTTAAAAGAGTGCGAGGCTATGAACTGACGTTGATGTGGGAAGGCGGGTGATGGGCAATTCGGACGTACGGTACGTGCTTCAATCACGGAAATCTAGACAAATAATACTCGTCTTAGACTCATGTCCAATGACTTTATAAAAATAACAATTATGTATACATATGATGATTATATATATATATATATATATATGATGATCAAGTGGGTTTACATATTCTTGTTTACTCATTTTAGTGTTATGGGTCGATAACTTTTTATACTAGTTTACTAGTTTTACCTATTTACACGTTTTAAGTCCAATAAGCTTATTATAAGTTATTTAACTTGTTTTAATCCATTTTATACTTATATTATCAGTATTTAAACTTTACAAGTTGGGCCCAAATGGGTTAAGCCCAATAAGTTCTTTTTACAAGTTTTTATCTTATTTAGTCCAATTATTAGTCCAATATGCTTAATTAGCTCCTAAATGTCCGTATTTCTTATAGTTCGGGTTTTATCGGTTTTTACTTGTTATACATGTCTATATATCAGTATATAAGTTTTATAAAGTTTTCATTAGACGGGTCCAACCATCTAAGTTTTATTTAACAAAAACGTTAATTTTACGGCAATAGCCGAAAAAGTCGTAAAAATCATGTTTATAGTTTTATAACTTATAAAACTTAACTAATTACCATTTTTATAAAATTTCCACTTATTTAACCTTTTAACATATTTATATAAATAAAATTCATGAGTTAGTGGGTTTTAACTTTACATTTTATACAATATAATTTTGAGTGCTTATATAATAGTAATATACTTTAATTTCCAAAATCTGATTTTTATCTTTACTTTCACCAAAACTGCCATATCTTGCGTTCTACATGGAGATAGAAGCTCAAATTTTTATCACATAAACTACATGATATGTTCTTCATTTAACTCTTCTATAGCTACTGTTGAATCATCTTCTAAATATTTTCTAAAAATCGTCCAAAAAAGTAACCTCAGATTTATACCCTAAACTTGTTTTGATCATATCTCACTCATTATTTTGATTCCATTGCATGGCCAACTCTCACATGTGTACAAGACCCATAGATTGCTGTAAATCCATTCTACTTCATCATTTTATCAGTTTACCATATGGTTCTTTACTGTTTTTATACAGCCTATCATTTAAACAAGATTTACCCATTTTTACTTATAGTTTTTCATCTTTTTATCCATGATTATCAACAACAAATCCCCACATAAAATTTTTATCATCATATAATCATCATATACATATACAATAGGAAATAAAATACATGTTTACATAATCAAAATAACAAGAAGTTGAGGAGGACAATCTTTATACCACCATGATGATGTAGGTTGATCAAAACATGGATTTTTGATGGAGAAACTTATGGATATCCATGACCATCTTCAAGACCACCATGATCCATGAACTCCTTGTGGAAAATCAGCCCTACTACTCCATGAAAACTCCTCCTTGGATGTTATAAGCACCACCAATCAATAGGGTTTCAAAGTGGCTTCAACATATGTGTAAATAACACATGACTTTGTGGTGGATTCAAGATCAAATTGGGTGTTTTAGCTAGTTGGTTTTGATGAGTTGTTAGCTTACAAAGTAAGCTTAAAGGACAAGTGTAAGTTTTAGCTAGAAACTTGACACCTAAAGTGTTGAGGCACTAGTTTGGGCCGGTTTTCGAGATGGGTGGGACAAGTGTCCCACTTGTCTCATCCCATTTATTTACGGGTACTCCTCGATTCTAGTTTCCTCGATTTACGTGCCCTCGGGTCGTTTTACGAAAAACGTTTTTATAAATTATGAATATACGTCACAAAACGAATCCAATAAAAATTGTCTCATCAAAAACGGAGTTCGAAAACGTAAATACGTAATCCTAGGGTTTCCGCTTTAGTCGTAAAGGACGTTAAAATAAAATCGTAAGTCCTAATCTCTTCTCGTAAATTTGTGAGTTTATGAACCAACTCAAATTTAAAACTCCAAAATAATATTCACGGATAAATTTATTTTCTGAAATGTCGGACTGTCACCAAAGACGGTGTATGTAAACGTAAGCGCGTAACGTTGAATCCTCCGGTTTAGACGTAGTCGATGCTACTTCAAGACGTAAATCCAAATTTCTTCCCAAAAATAAGTGAGTTCATATTGTATCATTAAAATAATATTTTCAAATATTATTTGAGAATAAAATATCAACCATAAATTGACGGATTGTCACAGCATTTACCCCTAAACAGGATCTTTGTCCTCAAAGATCATCTTACTACTCGCTTCTTATTGAGTTAAAGCCATGTGGGTATTTCCTCCACATTTGGTCTTTTCTCACAAGTGCAATTCGTTACAATACGCGAGTTTCATCAAACATAACTACGGGAATAAGATCAGGCTAAATGTTGACTTACTTTCTCTATCCATGATGTTCACGGGTTTCTGATGAACGCAACTTTGCGCCGATCTAAGCTTTACTAAGAACAATCAGATTTTCACTTGATAGATATTCCATCAAGTTCGATTTACGAAACATAATTCACGCAGTTCTCGAGTCCTAGGGTAGATCCAGCTTGTATGCCTTTCAATCCCAACTTTTACATCATCTCAATGGTCCCATACAACGGGGACTTATATCCCATGATTTGTCAGATCATGAATTCATTTTTCCCAAGGTAAAAAAAATTGTGGCATAACTTCGCTACCCATTTGGCACTTCAAGATCTACCTTTCATATTCACATAACCTCTTGCCTACTATCGGCAATCAATAATCAGATCCTAATTTCAACAATCATTTCAGATCTCGCGGGTCGGGTATTTTGTAAGGTTAGGTTCGCCAACATAGGAAACCTTAAACCTAAGAGACATGTCCAACTCACTATGGGTGTATGTCGGATGTCTCCATCTCAACTCTTGCTTACAGATGCTCTAAGATTTAGATCCTAACAAGATTAGATCTCTATCCTAATACGATAATTATCAATGATGATCCTTCCAAAGGAAAACGATTATACGGTCTATTATCAAAGGTCGATCATTCAAACATAAAGCAGCACTTATAGTATTTTGTATCGTTACTTTACCTCGTCCCTTCGATTTGGGGTGGTAAACAGTACTCTCTTCAGGATTCGTTCTCAATGACTTCTGAGCAAATCTCTAGAAATTCGATGCGAAGCGAGGATCTTGATAAAGATGTTCGATACAGGCATGCTATGTTTACATAACTCTTTTGCATTTATCATTAACGAGAATGATATTAGCTGATTTGGTCAGTCTGTCGACGATGACCCAAATCGAATTAAATTCAGATGATGACCTTTGCAATAGCTAGAAGTTTACTAATGTATGAGGCGATGTCTGCCTTTATAATTGTCATTAGTACAACCTCTTCAGACAAAGATACTTTTAGTCATTAATGATATAAATAGAATACTTATACTTACAAATTCCAACATAACTATATCTCATAATCCTCCATATTTAGGTAACCACAAGTGGCCTTTAAAACATTCAGCGCTAATGGCTTATAAATTTTTAATGGTTCATATTAGCCGCGAACCCCTTTTTATTATCTATATTATCCTTCTTACAAACATCGTTTATTTTTAAATTGTTCGGCAATTTATTTCGCACAATCATTATTAAGGAACATGTCCTAACTGGTTCTTTATCTTTTCTACATAATGCGTCGGTATCTATATTCATTTCTCATGATGATATAGTTATCATGTCCACAATTCACTCAGGTATTCTTTATATATTATGCGTCAGTAATTACGTTCACCTTCCTGATGAAATAAATATCACAATCGTATTTATTCAAAATTCTTTCTTCATATCTTCTATGTTTTAGTTTCTTCTCAACTATCATTTTTATCCGTTTTACTCAATCCGTCGTCTAAAGCGTCGATAATTATTATAATTAATTAAATAATTATTAGTTAATTTTTGTGAAGTGTAAACGTAAAATTTTTAAATTTCTTAGTTCGACCAATTATATAAAATGTTCAAAAATAATTTGAATTTAATTAACAAGATTTTTGTTGATTTATCGAAAATATTTAATAAGATTTCGTAAATGTTCGAAAAACCTTTGTTTATACTTTGGTCAAAGTTTTCTTAGTTTGAAAAACGTAAATTATCGTTTCAAATTTCAATCCTTCTTAAGTTATCTTGAGGTATACACAAACATTTACCCCTAAACAGATGTTTAGTTAAATGGTTTGTGTATAAGGGAATAATCCCTTTAAAAATCCTTTGTAAAAACATTTGTCAAAACATATTTCCATTTCTTTTTTGTAAAATCCGAAGTCTTAAAAGGGCTCTTAATTTTTGAAGAGTCTATATGCATACATCTTACCATTATTAATCCAACGGTCATTTTATGTAAAGGATTAAGTTTTTAATCCCTAAGCGTTAATGGTTCTAATCTTTGAAAAGTCAATATATCTTCCATTATCTATTAATCTCATGGTTAAATTATGTAAAGATTCAAGTCTTTAATCACGTGTTAATTATTCAAGGTATAGGTTTTCATTGTTTAGCCAATTCAGGGCAATCTATAATTAATTATTAACTCATTCTTATTCTTATAAACAAACATATAGTCCTTAATGATCACGAGCATGAATTTATCAAATTACAGCCTTCACACGTGATTCACCAAATTTATGAATGCTACATGTGTGTTAGTCAATCCAAACGACATCACATGAAACTCATAATATTCATTATAAGTACCGGATGCAGTGATTGGAATAGATAATCCTTTTCGCAGATGCGAAGTTGATGATAACCATGCTGAGGATCAAAAACCTTGTAAATGATCGAACAAATCTTCCATTTCGGGTTATGGATATCGTTTTCGATTGTCAATTTACTCAGTTCACAGTAGTCTATAAATATAAGGAATGATATCACCATAGCTCTTCAGGATGACAGGCTTGGTATAATAAAATCTTTCTCCGACAACTTTCTCAGTTGTACGATAATTCCTTTAATTCAGATGGTGCTGACGTACAGTGCACACGCCACAAGTGCAGCACCGGGAATATAATCAATACTAATTTCAACTTGCCTTAATGGCAAAAGTCTAGGTAATTCATCAAAAAATACCTCCTAAGGTTTTAGATAACATGAACATCTTTTAATAAATTCATATTAGGTTCTTTCTAGATTATAATATCTATAACTAATTCACGTCCATTCATGGTAAAAATTTCAGGTCTAAATACAGGATATGGTCATCCATCGAGAATTATTTAGATCACCTTTGATAATTAACATCTTATCATTTAAGGGAATTCTACTTGAGTTCCCATCAATTAAGACAATGTCGTCATGTCATAATCAATCAATCCATTCTACTGGCATTATCAACCTTCCAGTTTCATTACTGTCGATAAGATGTGAACTTTTCAAAAGGCTAATAATAATTCATAATTCTTCACAAAATCAAGGATATCAGGAGACACAACTACTATTAAAAGATTAAGGTCAACGCATAATCTATGCGAGAAAATTTCAAATCAGATACAGACGAAAACATTTAATGAATATGAATATATCCCATGTTTTCATAATTTGAGTACGCATTCGAAAGCTCCTCGGATCGTTACCCAGGTCATTCAAATGAAATCAAATCATAAGAAATGATAAGAACGTCAATACATCCAGTCGGGTATCAACACTCGATAATCAGATACTTTTCCTAAGAATCTTACTACAGGAGAATTGGACAAGAAAGAATTGTCAATTGTCAAATAAGACAATTTCCACAGATGAGTAAATTTGACTCAGAAGAATAGATGCTACAGGCACATATGTAGGTGTCCCTAACACTATGTCCTTATTTTTCACTTCTTGCAGATCTCATAAAATTTAATCTTTCACAATCTTCAAAGAAAATGTAGAGTTTATTCATTAGTTTTATGGTGACTACTAATTAGCCTTGCATGGTCCATTCCAAATTGTATGTAGGCGCGCAACTATATACAATTTCAAGATTAACGATGCAATACTCAGTTCGTCAAAATTTTATCATCATGCTTATAATAAAAACATTTGCACGCTTAATTCTTAAATAAGAATCAAAAATAAATTTACAAAGATTTTCTTTGTTATGAAAACAATTAATTTTTCCAAAGTGTTTCATAAACAACCTTATTTCAATAATGATTACTCATAAATCTCACTTTAAATAATCCATATAGTGATGAAAATCCAATTTTTCTCAATGGATACGGTTTTATCTTATAAAAACAATGAGTGATATGCATAAAAGTGAAGAAAGCTTGTTCACCAAGAATTAACTACGATATGATAGGAAATGAGCTTAGCCAATTAATCATGAGGTTCATGACCTCGATGGCACTCACGAAGAATGATTCACAACGTAACTCAAATCAAGATGAGTACTTGTTCAATGGTTGCATCACTAATACAAACATTAGGATGAAGCAATAAAAGATAGATAACATCGATACATGTAGGATTTAGCAATCAAAGGTAGTCTTTTTCATTAATCACAAACAAGTCAAATTGTACCGTAACACATTACGTGTCACTATGTCATACAATTCTCAGAACTCATCCTACCAACTGATATCTCAGTTAAGTTAGGGATTATTTTTAAAAGATACTACAATGGATACTAATCTACAAGAGTCATTAGGTGTTCCATATGTCTCGGAAGATCCATCGGTCTCAATTCAGAAGAAGATTTCTTCAATTTATTTCTTGGACACTGGGCATCCTCGTCAGTGGACAATGGCCTAGGAACAGCCCTTAACACAAACTAACAATCATTTAAAACCTTATAATTCAATCAAAAAACTTAACGACTTCTATTAATAATCTCATATTCCATATGGTTAAATTTTACTTTATTCAAGTTTCAACCAATTTTATACTCGATCCGATATCCTACCTCATTCTCTGATACTTCAACCTTATTTAAAAACCTTAATAGGGCAATAAAAGCTCGATATGAATCAACACTTAATTCCAATCCTATAGCTCTTACAACAACAATTATCAAATGAGTCACTAGCATGAGATGACTCACAGATTTAATTAGGCTTCTTGGAAAGGTATTAGTGGCATGAGGCTTTTGGGTACTGGTTCCAATGACAACCTCAAGTGCAACATTCACCCTTTCGATTTCAATTTAAGAATTGGATGACAACGAGTCAGATGACATCTTTCTAGGTGGTAACGTTTTGTCAAACTCCACTCTATAAGAAAAGATCGTCATGACATCGATATCAGATTTAATCTCGCCAATTCTTTTTCAATATCACGATCAACTAATATCTACATTTCTACGAATATCAACCATTTGTTGGGATCATAAATATCCACAACTTGGTTTAGATTTAGGATAGCTAGAATTCCTACGAGAATAGCTTCGATTAATTTACTAGGGGATTTAGGGTTTCTTGTGACAATCTACGTCGTATAAATACCTCGTATAAAAATCAAAATAATCATCAAACAATCATGTAATAAAATTACATCATATGTATATATATAATCCAAGTTATATATATATTAAAATAACACCTCTCAGTCTGGCCTTGTCGGTAACTCGGGAATTCTTCGGCACCGTTATAGTCAAAAGATTTTTAGACATTTTTAGAAAAATGTTTATAGTTAAAAGATTTTGAAAAGTTTTATTCAAAACCTTAGTTTTAAAAATCTTTCGTTCTCTATAACGAGAGCTCTGGTACCAAACTGTAACACCCCCAAATTTATACAACTCAATACAGCGGAAGACTAGTTGGTGTTACGGGATAGCACATTACTCACATCATAGACAACGCAAAAAAAAATCGCGTCGTTTAATAATAAATCATTTCCATTCATAAACATCAAAGTTACATCGGTCCCAAGTCATTATATTTCATACAAGGTTTTACAAAGTATTTGAATGGAAAATATTGTTTAAGTGCGGGCCATGAATTCTTGTCGTCTTCCCGAGAATTACCTTCAAGTACCTGAGATAAAACATGTTAAAAGAAAAGGTCAGCGATAACGCCGAGTGAATTCATAGAGTTTAATAAATTCCATCAATATAACTTTGGTATAAAATTAGTACCAAAAATCAATTCGTACAAATCATTGTAATAGGCCGTAAAATAGCCAAAATCATTTTATACAAATCTTTGTAATAGGCCATGAAATAGCCAAAGTCATTTTATACAAATCCTTATCGAAATTCATAATATAAGCATTTGCCTTAAAAATTATTATACGAGCCAATGTCGTAAAAACATCATACAATTCGTCTTATGACGTTGTATAAAATCAAATAAAAACCGTTATATGAATATGGTTACGAAAACCAAAACACAAACATAATATCAATAGTATGACCCTGTATTGCTAGTCAGGCAATACATCGTAATTCGGAGCGTCTATTAGTATTTTATTAATCTTGGATTATTATAAGCCGCATGACATTGTTACCTTACTAAACCAAAACGGGTAGCTAACCCGATACCAATTTTGCCCATCTAAAGTAGCGTGTCGTCACAAAGGTCACGCTATGGAAATCTTCTCATACATAAATTCGCTTACCAATCAATGTGGCACGACGGGGATCAACCGTCAAGGCGCGAACCGGGGTGATCGTCCCCAAATAGTACTATTAAATGCATAAGAATCTACCAAATCCCGGTAGTTCACAATTCATACTAATGGGACATTTAGTGACATAACCTAACTTTAATAATCCATTTAATTTCATCTATCCGGTCCTTTAATCATTTATCGGGTCATACAATCGGGTCATTCTATCATTCGGGTCCAAAATCAATAAACAAACAATCGGGACAAATGGTGTCCTATTTTATAAAAACTAACATGTTATCTCCCTCGCGGGTTTATAAAACATTTATAAAAACATTTAAAAGAGTGCGAGGCTATGAACTCACGTTGATGTGGGAAGGCGGGTGATCGGCAATTCGGACGTACGGTACGTGCTTCAATCACGGAAACCTAGACAAATAATACTCGTCTTAGACTCATGTCCAATGACTTTATAAAAATAACAATTATGTATACATATGATGATTATATATATATATATATATGATGATCAAGTGGGTTTAAATATTCTTGTTTACTCATTTTAGTGTTATGGGTCGATAACTTTTTATACTAGTTTACTAGTTTTACCTATTTACACGTTTTAAGTCCAATAAGCTTATTATAAGTTATTTAACTTGTTTTAATCCATTTTATACTTATATTATCAGTATTTAAACTTTACAAGTTGGGCCCAAATGGGTTAAGCCCAATAAGTTCTTTTTATAAGTTTTTATCTTATTTAGTCCAATTATTAGTCCAATATGCTTAATTAGCTCGTAAATGTCCGTATTTCTTATAGTTCGGGTTTTATCGGTTTTTACTTGTTATACATGTCTATATATCAGTATATAAGTTTTATAAAGTTTTCATTAGACGGGTCCAACCATCTAAGTTTTATTTAACAAAAACGTTAATTTTACGGCAATAGCCGAAAAAGTCGTAAAAATCATGTTTATAGTTTTATAACTTATAAAACTTAACTAATTACCATTTTTATAAAATGTCCACTTATTTAACCTTTTAACATACTTATATAAATAAAATTCATGAGTTAGTGGGTTTTAACTTTACATTTTATACAATATAATTTTGAGTGCTTATATAATAGTAATATACTTTAATTTCCAAAATCTGATTTTTATCTTTACTTTCACCAAAACTGCCATATCTTGAGTTCTACATGGAGATAGAAGCTCAAATGTTTATAACATAAACTACATGATATGTGATACATTTAACTCTTTTATAGCTACTGTTGAATCATCTTCTAAATATTTTCTAAAAATCGTCCAAAACAGTAACCTCAGATTTATACCCTAAATTTGTTTTGATCATATGTCACTCATCATTTTGATTCCATTGCATGGCCAACTCTCACATGTGTACAAGACCCATAGCTTACTGTAAATCCATTCTACTTCATCATTTTATCAGTTTACCATATGGTTCTTTACTGTTTTTATACAGCCTATCATTTAAACAAGATTTACCCATTTTTACTTATAGTTTTTCATCTTTTTATCCATGACTATCAACAACAAATCCCCACATAACATTTTTATCATCATATAATCATCATATACATATACAATAGGAAATAAAATACATGTTTACATAATCAAAATAACAAGAAGTTGAGGAGGACAATCTTTATACCACCATGATGATGTAGGTTGATCAAAACATGGATTTTTGATGGAGAAACTTATGGATATCCATGACCATCTTCAAGACCACCATGCTTCATGAACTCCTTGTGGAAAATCAGCCCTACTACTCCATGAAAACTCCTCCTTGGATGTTATAAGCACCACCAATCAATAGGGTTTTAAAGTGGCTTCAACATATGTGTAAATAACACATGACTTTGTGGTGGATTCAAGATCAAATTGGGTGTTTTTGTGGTGGATATGGACGGCCAAAAATGGGAGAATAGAGAGGATGTTGAAGTGGTTTTGCATGTAGGAAATGAAGAAATGGTTTTAGCTAGTTGGTTTTGATGAGTTGTTAGCTTACAAAGTAAGCTTAAAGGACAAGTGTAAGTTTTAGCTAGAAACTTGACACCTAAAGTGTTGAGGCACTAGTTTGGGCCGGTTTTGGAGTGGGGTGGGACAAGTGTCCCACTTGTCTCATCCCATTTATTTACGGGTACTCCTCGATTCTAGTTTCCTCGATTTGCGTGCCCTCGGGTCGTTTTACGAAAAACGTTTTTATAAATTATGAATATACGTCACAAAACGAATCCAATAAAAATTGTCTCATCAAAAACGGAGTTCGAAAACGTAAATACGTAATCCTAGGGTTTCCGGTTTAGTCGTAAAGGACGTTAATATAAAATCGTAAGTCCTAATCTCTTCTCGTAAATTTGTGAGTTTATGAACCAACTCAAATTTAAAACTCCAAAATAATATTCACGGATAAATTTATTTTCTGAAATGTCGGACTGTCACCAAAGACGGTGTATGTAAACGTAAGCGCGTAACGTTGAATCCTCCGGTTTAGACGTAGTCGATGCTACTTCAAGACGTAAATCCAAATTTCTTCCCAAAAATAAGTGAGTTCATATTGTATCATTAAAATAATATTTTCAAATAATATTTGAGAATAAAATATCAACCATAAATTGACGGATTGTCACATATAATTTCAAAAACATATAAATTAATAATCAGTATCATTTTCATCATCCGACTCATCTGATGAATCTGCTCCAGATAGTAACTCATTGCCTTCGGTTTCTTCCACATCTCCAACATCTTCATTAACTTCAGGTACGTCACCTTCATCACCCTGGGATTCATCTTCTATGTTTGCTCTTCTTCTTTTTGACCCAGCTTTGGATGACTGTGGTTCAAATCTATCCGGACAAGTAGCTCTGTTATGACGAAATTCGCCACAAATGCCGCATTGACGTGGTTGGAAAGGTCTTTTCCGGTTTGTTCTAATAGTCGTTGCTTTTGCTTTTTCCTTTCCTTTCTCAGCTCCACTTTTAATTCTGCGCGTACCTTTACTTGCAAATACCGACTGAGGATTCAGTATATCAAGCTGATCAGGAACAGTAACGTCCAACAATTCGGCAATTAAAGCATCCTTGTTTGTTGCAACATTAGTATGTGGTGTCTCAGCTTCTAGCTTCTTCTTAAAATCTTTGACCGTAGACAGAAAATCTGACAACTTGTCACTGTCGTTCCTAATAAGACTAATACATTCTTCGATTGTTGAATGAATTTGAGATGCTAACCGATCTGTCTCTTCAATGCAAGGACCATACCTGTGCCTCTTGTCAAGCAAATGAGAAGGAAGAACATGCCTAGTCCAACGACGGTTGATGTACATATCTGGGATTTTGTCTACACCATGTATTTGAAATACAGTGAAGACATGACGACACAAGTAGCCATGTCGATTATAATGGCCACAAGAACAGCTGACACTATAGTCTACTTTATCAAAAACAACCTAGTAAAATAAATAAACAAATGTTAAACATGTTGTAAAAAAAACAAAATTATTAACAACTACAATATAAAAAGTAACAAATATGGAATTGTAAAAAAAATACCGTGGCAAAAATAACGGTATTCTGTCTCTTGTCCCTGTGGCGTATGGTGCAAGTCTCGATGTTTCCTTCACTATTAGAACGAGTCTGCGTACATGCTGTAAACCCTTTGTAAATTTCATGCTGAACTTCTCTGATATGGAATGTGTATACAACTCACAAGCATGTTTCTCAATTGGTAATTCAGTAAACATGGACGGAGTGGTACCATCGGAAGCATTATCGATAACACGCTGGCTGTATCTTTGTTTCTCCATAGCAGACTCGAAGCACAGCATAAATTGAACAAGTGTGTTACCCGGATGTGAATAAATCTGAAAAAAAGAGTTGCTACTCTCTGATCTAGACGTGGTTTTCATCAAACCACACATAGGGATATCGCTAAAGTATCCTGGTATCCACCTATCTCTAATCTGGTACATGTCAGAAAGCCATTTGTTGTTTTGCAAGTCGTACTGGGTTATCAAATCATCCCACCGTTGCTCGAAGATATCACGAGATATGTAGACATTCCAAACCAATTTGTTGAAATCTTTTCTAAAATTAGAATTAGATTCAAGATCTCCTAATACCTATATTAATATGAAAATATTAAAAAATTATACATGAAGATGAAAAAAATAATGTAATTCAAAAAAAAAAGAATTTATTATATTTACCTTCACCGGTAGTTTCTGTGTAATGTGCCACATGCACAATCGATGATGTGAATCAGGAAACATTTTAAGTACCGCATTCCTTAATGTACCATCTTGATCTGTTATAGCAAATGGTGGCTGTTTCTTGTGAATTTTCAGGAAAGCCTCTAGCATCCAAGAGAATGATGTTTCTGTTTCATCGGATAGTAAAGCAGCCCCGAAAGTCACACTACTTTGGTTGTGATCAATACCGGTAAATGGGACAAATTTATAACCATATCTGCGAAAAGCTAATTCATTAAATATATTGACAAGTAACAATAATAATTAACTTTAAAACAAGTACAAGCGTGTTAACTTACTTATTGGTGTCAAAAGTAGCGTCAAAAGAAACAACATCACCAAATGCAACATAGTTGCACTTCATAGTTTCGTCAGCCCAGAATAATCTAACCAACTCTTTAGAAGGAAGGGTGTGGTATTCAAACGAAAACTGAGGTACATGTTTTTTCCTCTTCAGCAATTTATCAACTAACATTTGGGCATCCCGATCTCCAATAAATAAGTTCACCTTAGTTCTAAAATTACGATACTATGTGGGTGTTCCCAGCATATTATCATATCCACCAGCAAGAGCAACCTTTAATCTATGAGCTATCACAGGACCTATACTAGACATTGACGCACGATGTATGAAAACATAATCGCCAAATTCCAACTGGCGCCTAGATTTTGAAAGACCCATATTATTGGGGTTTATAAGTTTATGGTTGTGGTATTCAACGAACTCATACAACTTATAAGTCTCTGTCCCTGAAATTCGTTTTAAACCAAACCTGGCAGGACATTTACATGCCTGAGATGTTGACCAACGTTTTTTTCTTTTGTCATCAACATTATCATGGTCTTTTTCAGTAGATTCAGTAAGAGTATTAACCTCTTTGGTCTTTCTTGGCTTGCCGGCGCGATTACATTCAATATTCCTATATGTAATCTGCCCTTTCTTATATGTTATACCTGACTTACGTATGTTAAATCTGGCTTTTTCAGCATATACCTTGTACCTGTTATAAGCCTCTTCAAACGTGTTAAAGAAATCATTTTTTCTTGGTTTATCATCTACAGGCACATCTGGAATCTATAAGGTGTCCCTTTTGGACTAGGCTGAAACTCCGGATCAAGCTCAAATACTTCCACGTCAGATTCATCTAAAAAAAAAATAAAACCGGAAATTAAAACCTTGTATAACAAAAGTAATGTTAATATTTACCAAAACTATACTTAGTATGATACAGAAACCTTAAAAACCTTGTATAACAAAAGTAATTAAAACCTTGTATAACAAAAGTAATGTTAATATTTACCAAACCTATACTTAGTAATGTTATACATACACGAACTGTATTTGAATGTATGATACAGAACCCTTAAAAAAATTATTTATTCATTGTTTGTAGATGCATGTTATATATTTGATACTGAACATAAATCTGTAAATATGCGTGTAAATTGAATGAGATGTGTAAACATTAACATAATATTTAAAAAAAAAATTATGAAAAAATACCATAATTTTGATCATGTTCAGGTAATAACACAATAGTATTCTCATTATGATCCTCCATAGCTGATGAACATTGTCCACGTTCGTTTTGTGAATCCATGATAATTAAAAAATACGGTTAGGGTTTTTTTATGATTCGTAAATTTAGGATGAAGAATCTGTATTATGATTGTGGATTTATAATGGAAAACCGATATATATGATTTTTCTGTGTTATGATTCGGATAATTATGATAATGATTTTTGAAAATAATAGTAATTAATGATACCATAATTATAGGATTTTTTTTTGAAAACTCGTATTTGCAAAATACCATAAATAACCTTTTACTTAAAATATTAATTAAATAAATAAAACCAAATTTCCTTTTTTGTGATTGGTTTAGATAGGTTCTGCAAGTTCTGTACCTATATTCAGGTTCTGCAAATAGCGCTACACTATATATATATATATATATATATATATATATATATATATATATATATATATATATATATATATATATATATATATATATATATATATATATATATATATATATATATATATATATATATATATATATATATATATATATATATATATATATATATATATATATATATATATATATATATATATATATATATATATATATATATATATATATATATATACACATATATATATATATATATTAAGCTCAAGTAATTGGTTTTCAAAATTTTGAACACAATTTTTCGAGAATTTCTCAAAAGGTTCTTCTAAATCTTTCAAAATTGTGTGTTCAAAAATGTTTTGATAAAATAGCATGTCTTCTGGAATCGATAATATTTACGATACTAGAAATGTCATTCAATAATGACACGAGGTTGTAAATAAAGTTCGAGCAGAAGTTTAGCTTTTTTAAAACATGCTCAAAATGGCTTGCTATTATTTCAGATAGTAACCCGATTTTCATACTCAAGTCAAACACTTCACCGGAAAGCTTTGACTCAACAACGGGAATTAATTTTCTCAGGCATGGTTTACTTTATAACCATGTAAGGGATTGTGTTTATGTAATAACACAATCTAACACGAATTTATGTACGTGTCAGTGCATTTATTTGTTAAAACAAGAGAAATCTTGTTTTTATGAAGTTATCATCTCCACCAACTGTGACAATCCGTCAATTTATAGTCAATATTTTATTCTCAATATTTATTTGAAAATATTATTTTAATATTAAATTATGAACTCACTTATTTTTGGGAAGAAATTTGGATTTACGTCTTGAAGTAGCATCGACTACGTCTATACCGGAGGATTCAACGTTACATGCTTACGTTTACATACACCGTCTTTGGTGACAGTCCGACATTTCAGAAAATAAATTTATCCGTAAATATTATTTTGGAGTTTTTAAATTTGTGTTGGTTCATAAACTCACAAATTTACGAGAAGAGATTAGGACATACGATTTTATTTTAACGTCTTTTACGACTAAACCGGAAACCCTAGGATTACGTATTTACGTTTTCGAACTCCGTTTTTTATGAAACAATTTTTATTAGATTCGTTTTGTGCCGTTGATTCATAATTTATAAAAGCGTTTTTCGTAAAACGACCCGAGGGCACGCAAATCGAGGAAACTAGAATCGAGGAGTACCCGTAAATAAATGGGGATGAGACACGTGTGACACTTGTCCCACCCCCACTCAAACCGGCCTAACTAAGCTACATAATACACTTGATGTGTCAAGTTGTAAGCTAAGCTTACACTTGTCCATCAAGCTTACACATTAAGCCATTTCCACCTCAAAACCACAAACTAAAACCACTTCTCATTTACACAACATGCAAACCACTCCTTTCTCTCCCTTGGATCCTCTTTGTGCCGTCCCATTTATCATCACCACCACCATTCATCCAAAAAAATTTCTACCACAAATCATGTGTATTACTTGCATATGATGGAAACCCATTGAAGATATATTGATTGGAGGTGCTTATAACATCCAAGGAGGAGTTTCCATGGAGTATTAGGGCTGATTTTCCACAAGGAGATTATGAAGATTGGTGGTTTTGAAGATGGTCTTGGCTATGCACAAGTTTCTCCATCAAAATCCATGTTTTGATCACAACCTACATCATCATGGTGGTATAAAGATTGTCCTCCTCATCTTCTTGTTATTTTGATTATGTAAACATGTATTTTATTTCCTATTGTATATGTATATGATGATTATATGATGATAAACATGTTATGTGGGGATTTGTTGTTGATAATCATGCTTAAAAAGATAAAAGACTATAAGAAACAAGGTTAAAATCTTGTTTAAATTTATTGGCTGTATAAAACAGTAAATAATCAAATGATGAACTGATAAAAATGGCATAGATTAATGAATAAACAGTAAGCTATGGGTCTTTTACACATGTGAGAGTTGGCCCTGCAATGGAATCATTGTAATGAGTGAGATATGACCAAAACAAGTTTAAGGTACAAATCTGAGTTCACTGTTTTGGACGATTTTTAGAAAATACTTAGAAGATGATTCAACAGTAGCTATAGAATAGTTCAATGGAGAAAATATCATGTAGTTTATGTGATAAAAATTTGAGCTTCTATCTCCATATAGAACTCTAGATATGGCAGTTTTGGTGAAAGTGAAGAAAAAAATCAGATTTTAGAAATTAAAGTATAATACTAGTATATAAGCACTCAAAATTTAATAATATATAATATAAATTAAAACCCACTAACTTATATAATGCATTTATATAAATATGTACAATGGTAAATAAGTGGACATTTTATTAAAAATGGTAACTTGTTAAGTTTTATAAGTTATAAAACTATAAACACGATTTTTACGACTTTTTCGGCTATTACCGTAAAAATTAACGTTTTTGTTAAATAAAACTTAGATAGGTTGGACCCGTCTAATGTAAACTTTATAAAACTCATATACTGATATATAAACATATATAACAAGTAAAAACCGATAAAACCCGAACTATAGGACATACGGACATTAACGAGCTAAGTTAACATATTGGACTAATGAGCCAGTTAAGGAGACTCAAAACAACCAAAAAGAAGACTCAGATGCCTCATCAAAACCTTATGGTTTTGAGGGATACAAGAATCAACACACACATAAGAATAACCGACCATCAGTATCCTCCTCTTTTACAACCGCAAAGATTTCTAGAATCAGCAAGTCTCACTCTAAATCGAATCATGGATCGATGATTGATGCATTCATCTCTCACATTGAAATGGGGAATGTTTTGGGATATGATATGCAAGGAAGTAAAAATGATCTCAAGAAATTCATAGACAGTATTGGTGCTAAGCAGGATCAGTTATGAATGTGTTGTCCTTCAATACTTGTGGATTGGGAACGGATAAATGCAAAGACATCGCTAAACTTTGTAGCAAGCATAATGTCTCTTTTTTGGGCATTCAAGAAACTCACTCCATCAACATTGATCCTTTTAAGGTTAAGTGTTTATGGGGAAATTTTCAATTTGATTACGCTTTTTGTCCTTCGTTGGGAAGATCCGGAGGTATGGTTTCCATTTGGGACATCAATGTCTTTGTTAAGCTCAACATCATTCAAGTTGATCATCTCCTCATTGTAGAAGGTATATGGAAGTCTTCTCTTCTACACTGTTTTATGATCAATGTATACGCTCCTCAAGATGACAGAAAGAAGGAGTCTCTTTGGAATTATATTCTGGAATTCATGGAAAGCAATCAAGGGCATTATATCATATTTGGTGATTTTAATGTTGTAAGACATGCTTCTGAACGTATTGGATCGGTGTTCAAGCCTTTGTCTGCCAACATTTTCAACCTTTTTATTGATAATGGCCGCCTTTGGGACATTCCTCTTGGAGGTCACATGTTTACGCGTATCAATAAACGGGGTGATAAACTTAGTAAGTTAGATCGTTTTCTTGTCTCTGAAAATACCACTAGCTTACTTCATAATTATTCTGCCAAGGTCCTAGATTGTTTCTTATCAGATCATCGACCAATTCTCCTATCTCAAGCGGTTGTGGATTTTGGTCCTATCCCTTTTAAATTCTACAACTCTTGGCTTATGGATAATCATCTTCATGATCTTATTGCTGAATTTTGGAAGGGACACAGTACTGATCATCGTTCTTCCATTTTAAAGTTCAGTAAAAAGATGAAAGCTCTCAAAAGTCTCATTAAAAATTGGTCAAATAATAGATCTCTTTTACAGTCGCGGGAAAAAGATGATCTTTTGAAGAAAATTAAAGATTTCGATGACTCCATTGTTGGTACGACTGATGACGCTATTGATGTTTCCCAGCGTTCTAATTGGTTAAATAATCTCCGCAGCATTGAACAAAAGGAATGTATTGATTACTTACAAAAAGCTAAGATCAAATGGGGTATTGAGGCGGATGAAAATTCCAAGTTTTATCACGCAACTATTAATCAGAAACGTAGATACCTTTCCATTCAAGGGATTAAGCATGAAGGTCAATGGATTACGGATCCTCATCAGATTAAAGATGTTTTATATACCTTCTTTGAAGCCAAGTTTCAGAAAGTTGAGGTGGTTAAAATTTCCAGACGAAGCTCCTTTTATAGAAATCTCAATGAGGATCAAAATTCTTTTTTGTCTTCTCATTTCAGTGAAAATGAGATTCATGATGCAATTTGGAATTGTGGTTCTGAAAAGTCTCCGGGGCCGGATGGTTTCACTTTTGCATTTTATAAAAGGTTTTGGGACATCTGTAAGCAGGATATCATAGATTTTGTTCATGAATTCTTCACTTCAGGGATCATCCCTAGTGGATGCAACGCCTCTTTTATCACTCTCATCCCTAAAACGCTTAACCCTATGGTTGTGACTGATTTCCGCCCTATCAGTCTAATTGGAGCTCAATATAAAATCATAGCTAAGGTCTTAGCTAACCGTCTTTCTAAGGTCATTGACTCCGTTATCAGTAAGGAACAGACCGCTTTCATCAATAATCGCCAAATCTTGGATGGGCCTCTGATGGTCAATGAACTGATTCACTGGTGTAAAAGAAAAAAGAAGAATCTTATGGTTTTTAAAATCGACTTTGAAAAAGCTTTCGATACCATATCCTGGGATTTTTTATTTCAGGTGATGCGTTTCATGGGATTCAATGAAATCTGGATAAAGTGGATTTCGGGTTGTTTAAATTCTGGTACTTCTTCAGTCCTTATCAATGGAAGCCCTACTAGTGAATTCAAGCTAAACCGTGGTCTTCGTCAAGGGGATCCACTTTCTCCTTTCTTGTTCATTATAGCTATGGAAGGTCTCCATGTTGCCGTGGAGGATGCCATTGATGCCGGTTTATATAGAAGTATCAAAGTCGGAAATTTATCTCTTTCTCATCTCTTTTTTGCAGATGACGCCCTTTTTGTTGGGGAATGGTCGCGAGAAAACATTAGAAAATTAGTGGCTGTTTTGAAATGCTTTCATTGTGCTTCTGGTTTGAAAATCAACTTGCACAAATCCAATCTCTTTGGTATTGGAGTTCCGTTTGATGAAGTCAAAGATGCATCTTTTATTACTGGATGCAACGCAATGAATTCATCTTTCACATACCTTGGCCTCCCGGTTGACTGTAATATGGCGAAAGTAAAGAGTTGGGACCCCATTTTGGAGAAATTCACCAAGCGATTATCTAAATGGAAATCTTCGATGCTTTCAATTGGAGGTAGAACTACCCTCATTACTTCTGTTTTGGGAGCTCTTGGTACGTACTATTTTTCTTTATTTCCTATGCCGGCTACTGTTCGAAAAAAATTGGAATCAATTAGATCCCAATTTTTCTGGGGAAGTAACGAAAACTCTAAAAAGATCCCATGGATTTCATGGAACACTGTTCTAGCTCATAAGAAAAATGGGGGTCTGGGAATTGGAAGTCTTTTTTCTCTTAACCATGCCCTTATTCAAAAATGGAGGTGGCGTTTTCTCAATAATCAAAACTCACTGTGGGCGAGTTTAATTACCTCTATACACGGAACAACGGAGGATTCTACTTCCTTTTATACTCATGTTGTCTCTCAAGGAGTTTGGGGTCGTATTGTTGGCTCTATCAATACCATGCACGAGAAAGGTATCATTCCTTTATCTTTTATCAAAAGACGAGTAAACAACGGTGCTAACACAAAATTTTGGTATGAAGTTTGGTTAAACAACACTCCCCTTCGTCATCAATATCCTAGGCTATTCCGTCTTGCTTTGAATAAAGATTGCACCATCAAGGACTGTTGGAACGGTGGATGGAATCTCATTTGGTCTAGGCCGATTCTAGGTGGAATTAACTCCAGTAAAGTCTCTGAGTTATATGCCCAGCTCGACAGCTTCTCTCTTAAAGATGCTGAAGATGATTGGATTTGGTCCCTTGGAAACCATTCTTTTACTGTTAAAAGTTGTCGAGAGCATATAGATCTTTGTTTTCTTCCTAATGATGGCTTAGCTACAAGATGGAATCGGTTTCTTCCCAAAAAGATAAATATTTTCATTTGGAGATCTCTTCTTGACCGCATTCCAACACGCTGGAACTTAAGCCGCAAAGGGATTGAAGTCACTTCTTTATTATGTCCAGTTTGTGATAATGGTACCGAAACTACTTCTCATTCCATGTGGGTTTGTTCTTTTGCTACTGAGGTATGGCACAAGGTTTTCGCTTGGCTTCAAATTATTCCTCCTATTTTAGCTAACGTGAATGATCTATTCTCATGGGTTGATAACATGCACATTTCTGAAGAAAAGAAGCAAATAGTAAACACTATCTGTAGTGTTTCTCTTTGGGCTATATGGAGTTTTAGAAATGAGACCATTTTCGGGAATGCTTTACCTAAACGGTGTTTTATTTACGATAAGATTTTAGATTTATCTTTTATGTGGTACTCTAGTAGAAACAAGAAGTCTTCCATCAATTGGAATAATTGGCTTCGAAATCCTTTAGAGGATTATTCTTTGTAATGGTTTGCTAGCTCCTTGCTAGTTTTTTAATAATATTTGCTGTTCAAAAAAAAACATATTGGACTAATAATACAACAAAATGGACTAAAACACTTATAAAAGTATTTATTGGGCTTAACCCATTTAGGCCCAACTTGTAAAGTATAGATACTGATAATATAAGTATAACATGGATTAAAACAAGTTAAAGAACTTATAATAAGTTTATTGGACTTAAGACACGTAAATGGGTAAAACTAGTAAACTAGTATAAAAGTTATCGACATATAACACTAAAATGAGTAAACGAGAATATGTAAACCCACTTGATCATCATATATATATAATCATCATATGTATATATACTTGTTATTTTTATAAAGTCATTGGACAAGAGTCTAAGACGAATATTATTTGTCTAGGTTTCCGTGATTGAAGCACGTACCGTACGTCCGAATTGCCGATAACCCGTCTTCCCACATCAATGTGAGTTCATAGCCTCGCACTCTTTTAAATGTTTTTATGAAATGTTTTATAAACCCGCGAGCGAGATAACATGTTAGTTTTTATAAAATAGGACACCATTTGTCCCGATTGTTTGTTTATTGATTTGGACCCGAATGATTATATGACCCGATTGTATGACCCGATAAATGATTAAAGGACCCGATAGATGAAATAAAATGGATTATTAAAGTTAGGTTATGTCACTAAAAGTCCCATTAGCATGAATTGTGAACTACCGGGATTTGGTAGACGCTTGTGCATATAATAGTACTATTTGGGGACGATCACCCCAGTTCGCGCCTTGACGGTTGATCCCCGTCGTGCCACATTGATTGGTAAGCGAATTTATGTATGAGAAGATTTCCATAGCGTGACCTTTGTGACGACACTCTAACTTAGATGGGAAAATTTAGTATCGGGTTAGCTACCCGTTGTTGTGATAGTAAAGTAACAATGTCATGCGGCTTATAATAATCCGACTAACGAAATACTACTAGACGCTCAGAATTACGACGTATTGCCTGACTAGCAATACAGGGTCATACTATTGATATTATGTTTGTGTTTTGGTTTTCATAGTCATATTCATATAACGGTTTTTATTTTCATAAAACGTCATAAGACGTATTGTATGACGTTTTTACGACATTGGCTCGTATAATGATTTTTAAGGCAAACGCCTATATTATGATTTGATAAAGATTTGTATAAAATGATTTTGGCTATTTTATGGCCTATTACAATGATTTGTACGAAATGATTTTTGGTAATAATTTTATACCAAAGTTATATTGATGGAATTTATTAAACTCTATGAATTCACTCGGCGTTATCGCTGACCTTTTCTTTTAACATGTTTTATCTCAGGTACTTGAAGGTAGTTCTCGGGAAGACGACAAGAATTCATGGCCCGCACTTAAACAATATTTTCCATTCAAATACTTTGTAAAACTTTGTATGAAATAATATGACTTGGGACCTATGTAAATTTGATATTTATGAATGGAAATGCTTTATTAATAAACGACGCGATTTTTATGCGTTGTCTATGATGTGAGTAATGTGCTATCCCGTAACACCAACGAGTCTTCCGCTGTATTGAGTTGTATAAATTTGGGGGTGTTACAGTTTGGCATCAGAGCTCTCGTTATAGAGAACGAAAGATTTTTAAAACCAAGGTTTTGAACAAAACATTTCAAAATCTTTTAACTATAAACATTTTTCTAAAAATGTCTAAAAATCTTTTGACTATAACGGTGCCGAAGAATTCCCGAGTTACCGACAAGGCCAAGACTGAGAAGTGTTATTTTAATATATATATAACTTGGATTATATATATATATATATATATATATATATATATATATATGATGTAATTTTATTACATGATTGTTTGATGATTATTTTGATTTTTATACGAGGTATTTATACGATGTAGATTGTCACAAGTAACCCTAACTCCCCTAGCAAATCAATCGAAGCTATTCTTGTAGGAATTCTAGCTATCCTAGATCTAAACCGAGTTGTGGATGTTTATGATCCCAACAAATGGTTGATATTCGTAGAAATGTAGATAGTAGTTGATTGTGATATTGAAGAAGAATTGGCGAGATTAAATCTGATATCGATGTCATGACGATCTTTCCTTATAGAGTGGAGTTTGACAAAATGTTACCACCTAGAAAGATGTCACCTGATTCGTTGTCATCCAATTCTTAAATTGAAATCGAAAGGGTGAATGTTGCACTTGAGGCTGTCATTGGAACCATTACCCAAAAGCCTCATGCCACTAATACCTTTCCGAGAAGTTTAATTGAATGTATGAGTCATCTCATACTAGTGACTCATTTGATAATTGTTGTTGTAAGAGATATAGGATTGGAAATTAAGTATTGATAATATCGAACTTATGTTGCCCTATTAAGGCCTAAGAATAAGATTGAAAGTATTGAAGAATGAAGTAGGATATCGAATTGAGTATAAAATTGGTTGAAACTTGAATAAATTAAAATTTAACTTGTATGGAATATGAGATTGTTAAGAGGAAGTCGTTAAGTTCTGTGATTGAATTATAAGGTTTTAAAATGATTGTAGTTCGTGTTAAGTGTTGTTCCGAGGCCATTGTCCACTAATGAGGATGCCTAGTGTCCAAGAAATAAATTGAAGAAATCTTCTTCTGAATTGGGACCGATGGATCTTCCGGGACATGTGGAACACCTAATTACTCTTGTAGGTAAGTATTCATTGTGGTGTCTTTTAAAAATCCCTAACTTGACTGAGATGTCAGTTGGTAGGATGAGTTTTGTAAATTGTATGACATAGTGACACGTAATGTGTTACGGTACAATTTGACTTGTTTGTGATTAATGAAAAGACTACCTTTGATTACTAAATTCTACATGTATCGATGTTATCTATCTTTTCTTGCTTCTTCCTAATGCTCGCATTAGTGATGCAACCATTGAACAAGTACTCATCTTGAACTGAGTTACGTTGTGGATTATTCTCTTTGTATTCTTGAGTGCCATCGAGGTCATGAACCTCATGATTATTCGGCTAAAGCTCATTTCCTATCACATTGTAGTTAGTTCTTGGTGAACAAGCTTTCATCACTCTTTTGCAGATCACTCATTGTTTTTATAAGCTAAAACAGTATCCCTTGAGAAAATTGAATTTTCATCACTATAAGGATTATTCAAAGCGAGATTTATAAGTGATCGTTATCGAAATGAAGTTGTTTATAAAACACCTTGGAAGACTTAATTGTTTTCATAACCAAGAAAATCTTTGTAAATTTATTTTTGATTCTTATTTAAGAATTAAGCATGAAAATGTTTTTATTATAAACATGATGATAAATTTTCGACGAACTGAGTATTGCATCGTTAATCTTGAAATTGTATATAGTTGCGCGCCTACATACAATTTGGAATGGACCATGCAAGGCTGATTAGTAGTCACCATAAAACTGGTTAATAAACACTAAATTTTCTTTGAAGATTGTGAAGGATTAAAATTTATGAGATCTGCAAGAAGTGAAAAAAAAAAAAAAAAAAAAATAAGGACATAGTGTTAGGGACACCTACATATGTGCCTGTAGCATCTATTCTTCTGAGTCGAATTTACTCATCTGAGGAAATTGTCTTATTTGACAATTGACAATTCTTTCTTGTCCAATTCTCCCGTAGTGAAATTCTTAGGAAAAGTATCCGATTACCGAGTGTTGATGCCCGACTGGATGTATTGACATTCTTATCATTTCTTATGATTTGATTTCATTTGAATGACCTGGGTAACGATCCGAGGAGCTTTCGAATGCGTACACAAATTATGAAAACATGGGATATATTCATATTCGTTAAATGTTTTCGTCTGTATCTGATCTGAAATTCTCTCGCATAGATTATGCGTTGACCTTACTCTTTTAATAGTAGTTGTGTATCCTAATATCCCTGAATTTGTGAAGGATTATGAATTATTAATAATCTTTTGAGAAGATCACATCTTATCGACGGCAATGAAACTGGAAAGTCGATAATGCCAGTAGAATGGATTGATTGATTATGACATGACGACATTGTCTTAATTGATGGGAACTCGAGTAGAAATTCCCTAAAAGATAAGATGTTGATTATCAAAAGTGATCTAAATAATTCTTGATGGATGACCATATCCTGCATTTAGACTTAAAATTATACCATGAATGGTTGTGAACTAGTTATAGATATTATAATCTAGAAAGAACTTAATATGAATTTATTAAAAGATGTTTATGTTATCTGAAACTTTAGTAAGTAATTGTTGATAAATTACCTAGACTTTTGCCATTAAGGCAAGTTGAATTTGGTATTGATTTTATTCTCGGTGCTACACCTATGGCTGGTGCACTGTACGTTAGCACCATCTGAATTAAAGGAATTACCGTACAACTGAGAGAGTTGTCGGAGAAAGATTTTATTATACCAAGCCTGTCATCCTGAAGAGCTATGGTGTTATCATTCCTTATATTTATAGATTACTGTGAATTGAGTAAATTGACAATCGAAAACGATATCCATAACTCGAAATGGAAGAATTGTTCGATCATTTACAAGGTTCTAGCAAATTTGATCCATAGCATGGTTATCATCAACTTCGCATCTGCGAAAAAGGATTATGTATTCCAATCACTACATCCTGTACTTGTAATGAACATTACGAGTTTCATGTTATGTCGTTTGGATTGACTAATACACACGTAACATTCATAAATTTGGTGAATCACGTGTGAAGGCTGTAATTTGATAAATTCATGCTCGTGATCATTAAGGACTATATGTTTGTTTATAAGAATAAGAATGAGTTAAAAATTAATTATAGATTGCCCTGAATTGGCCGAACAATTAAAACTTGTACCTTGAATATTTAACATAAGACTTAAGACTTGATACTCTACATGATTTAACCGTGTGATTAATAGATAATAGAATATAAATTGACTCTTCAAAAGTTAGAAGTCATTTAAGACTTTGAGTTATACTAAAAAGAAAGTGCAAATATATTTTGACAAATGTTTTAACAAAGGATTTTTAAAGGATTATTCCCTTATACACAAACCATTTAACTAAACTTCTGTTTAGGGGTAAATGTTTGTGTATACCTCAAGATAACCTAAAAGGGATTGAGGAAACCATTTGAACCATGACTTGAAATTTGAAACGATAATTTACGCTTTTCAAACTAAGAAAATTTTGACCACAGTATAACCGAAGATTTTTCGAACATTTACGAATCCTATCAATTATTTTCGATAAATCAACAAAAATCGTGTTAATTAAATTCAAATTTATTTTTGAACATTTTATATAATTGGTCGAACTAAGAAATTTAAAACTTTTACGTTTACGCTTCACTAAAAAAAATTAACTAATAGATATTTAATTAATTATAATAATTATCGACGCTTTATACGACGGATTGAGTAAAACAGATAAAGATGATAGTTGAGAAGAAACTAAAACTCAGAAAATGTGAATAAATAATTTTTGAATAAATATGGTTATGATATTTATTTCATCAGGAAAGTGAGCGTAATTACTGACACATTATGTATAAAAGATAAAGAACCAATTAGGACATGTTCCTTAATAATGAAGGTGCAAAATAAATTGTTGAACGATATAAAAATAAACAATGCTTATAAGAAGGTTAACATAGATAATAAAAGGGGTTCGCGGCTAATGTGAACCATTAAAATTGAGAAGCCAATAGCGTAAAATATTTTAAAGGCCACTTGTGATTGCCCAAATTTAAAAGATTTTGAGATATAGTTATGTTGGAATTTGTAAGTATAAGTATTCTATTTATGTCATTTATGACTAAAAGTATCTTTGTCTGAAGAAGTTGTACTGATGGAAATTATGAAGGCAGACATCGCCTCATACATTAGTAAACGTCTAGCTATTGCAAAGGTCATCATCTGAATTTGATTCGATTTGGGTCATCGTCGACAGACTGACCAAATCTGCTAATATCATTCCCGTTAATGATAAATGCAAAAGAGTTATGTAAACATAGTGTGCCTGTATCAAACATCTTTATCAAGATCCTCGCTTCGCATCAAATTTCTAGAGATTTGCTCAGAAATCATTGAGAACGAACCTTGATGAGAGTACTATGTACCACCCCAATCGAAGGGACGAGGTAAAGTAACGATACAAAGTAATATAAGTGCTGTTTTATGTTTGAATGATTGACCTTTGGTAATGAACCGTATAATCGTTTTCCTTTGGAAAGATTATCATTGATAATCATCGTATTAGGATTGAGATCGAATCTTGTTAGGATCTAAATATTAGAGCATCTGTAAGCAGGAGTTGAGATGAAGACACCCATTGTGAGTTGGACATGTCTTTTAGGTTTAAGGTTTCCTATGATGGCGAACCTAACCTTACAAAATACCCGACCCGCGAGATCTGAAATGATTGTTGAAATTAGGATCTGATTATTGACAGACGCTAGTGGGCAAGAGGTTATGTGAATATGAAATGTAGATCTTGAAGTGCCAAATGGGTAGCGAAGTTATGCCACAATTTTTAACCTTGGAAAAATGAATTCATGATCTGAAAAATCATAGGATATAAGTCCCCGTTGTATGGGACCATTGAGATGATGTAAAAGTTGGATTGAAAGGCATATAAGCTGGATCTACCCTAGGACTTCAAGAACTGCGTGAATTATGTTTCGTAAATCGAACTTGATGGAATATCTATCAAGTGAAAATCTGATTGTTCTTAGTAAAGCTTAGATCGGCAAAAAGTTGCATTCATCAGAAACCTGTGAACATCATGGATAGAGAAAGTAAGTCAACATTTAGCCTGGTCTTATTCCCGTAGTTATGTTTGATGAAACTCGCGTATTATAATGGATTACACTTGTGAGAAAAGACCGAATGTGGAGGAAATACCCACATGGCTTTAACTCTATAAGAAGCGAGTAGTAAGGTAAGATGATCTTTAAGGACAAAGATCCTGTTTAGGGGTAAATGCTGTGACAATCCGTCAATTTATAGTCAATATTTTATTCTCAATATTTATTTGAAAATATTATTTTAATATTAAATTATGAATTCACTTATTTTTGGGAAGAAATTTGGATTTACGTCTTGAAGTAGCATCGACTACGTCTAAACCGGAGGATTCAACGTTCCGTGCTTACGTTTACATACACCGTCTTTGGTGACAGTCCGACGTTTCAGAAAATAAATTTATCCGTAAATATTATTTTGGAGTTTTTAAATTTGTGTTGGTTCATAAACTCACAAATTTACGAGAAGAGATTAGGACTTACGATTTTATTTTAACGTCTTTTACGACTAAACCGGAAACCCTAGGATTACGTATTTACGTTTTTGAACTCCGTTTTTGATGAAACAATTTTTATTAGATTCATTTTGTGTCGTTGATTCATAATTTATAAAAACGTTTTTTCGTAAAACGACCCGAGGGCACGCAAATCGAGGAAACTAGAATCGAGGAGTACCCGTAAATAAATGGGGATGAGACAAGTGGGACACTTGTCCCACCCTCACTCTAACCGGCCTAACTAAGCTACATAATACACTTGATGTGTCAAGTTGTAAGCTAAGCTTACACTTGTCCATCAAGCTTACACATTAAGCCATTTCCACCTCAAAACCACAAACTAAAACCACTTCTCATTTACACAACATTCAAACCACTCCTTTCTCTCCCTTGGATCCTCTTTGTGCCGTCCCATTTATCATCACCACCACCATTCATCCAAAAAAATTTCTACCACAAATCATGTGTATTACTTGCATATGATGGAAACCCATTGAAGATATATTGATTGGAGGTGCTTATAACATCTAAGGAGGAGTTTCCATGGAGTATTAGGGCTGATTTTCCACAAGGAGATTATGAATATTGGTGGTTTTGAAGATGGTCTTGGCTATGCACAAGTTTCTCCATAAAAATCCATGTTTTGATCACAACCTACATCATCATGGTGGTATAAAGATTGTCCTTCTCATCTTCTTGTTATTTTGATTATGTAAACATGTATTTTATTTCCTATTGTATATGTATATGATGATTATATGATGATAAAAATGTTATGTGGGGATTTGTTGTTGATAAACATGCTTAAAAAGATAAAAGACTATAAGAAACAAGGTTAAAATGTTGTTTAAATTTGTTGGCTTTATAAAACAGTAAATAATCAAATGATGAACTGATAAAAATGGCATAGATTAATGAATAAATAGTAAGCTATGAGTCTTGTACACATGTGAGAGTTGGCCATGCAATGGAATCATTGTAATGAGTGAGATATGAACAAAACAAGTTTAAGGTATAAATCTGAGTTCACTGTTTTGTACGATTTTTAGAAAATACTTAGAAGATGATTCAACAGTAGCTATAGAAGAGTTAAATGGAGGAAATATCATGTGGTTTATGTGATAAAAATTTGAGCTTCTATCTCCATATAGAACTCTAGATATGGCAGTTTTGGTGAAAGTGAAGATAAAAATCAGATTTTGGAAATTAAAGTATAATACTATTATATGAGCACTCAAAATTTAATAGTATAAAATATAAATTAAAACCCACTAACTTATATAATACATTTATATAAATATGTACAATGGTAAATAAGTGGACATTTTATTAAAAATGGTAACTTGTTAAGTTTTATAAGTTATAAAAGTATAAACACGATTTTTACGACTTTTCGGCTATTACCGTAAAAATTAACGTTTTTGTTAAATAAAACTTAGATAGGTTGGACCCGTCTAATGTAAACTTTATAAAACTCATATACTGATATATAAACATATATAACAAGTAAAAACCGATAAAACCCGAACTATAGGACATACGGATATTAACGAGCTAAGTTAACATATTGGACTAATAATACAACAAAATGGACTAAAACACTTATAAAAGTATTTATTGGGCTTAACCCATTTAGGCTCAACTTGTAAAGTACAGATACTGATAATATAAGTATAACATGGATTAAAACAAGTTAAAGAACTTATAATAAGTTTATTGGAATTAAGACACGTAAATGGGTAAAACTAGTAAACTAGTATAAAAGTTATCGACATATAACACTAAAATGAGTAAACGAGAATATGTAAACCCACTTGACCATCATATATATATAATCATCATATGTATACATACTTGTTATTTTTATAAAGTCATTGGACAAGAGTCTAAGACGAATATTATTTGTCTAGGTTTCCGTGATTGAAGCACGTACCGTACGTCCGAATTGCCGATAACCCGTCTTCCCACATCAATGTGAGTTCATAGCCTCGCACTCTTTTAAATGTTTTTATGAAATGTTTTATAAACCCGCGAGGGAGATAACATGTTAGTTTTTATAAAATAGGACACCATTTGTCCCGATTGTTTGTTTATTGATTTGGACCCGAATGATTATATGACCCGATTGTATGACCCGATAAATGATTAAAGGACCCGATAGATGAAATAAAATGGATTATTAAAGTTAGGTTATGTCACTAAAAGTCCCATTAGCATGAATTGTGAACTACCGGGATTTGGTAGACGCTTGTGCATATAATAGTACTATTTGGGGACGATCACCCCAGTTCGCGCCTTGACGGTTGATCCCCGTCGTGCCACATTGATTGGTAAGCGAATTTATGTATGAGAAGATTTCCATAGCGTGACCTTTGTGACGACACGCTAACTTAGATGGGCAAATTTAGTATCGGGTTAGCTACCCGTTGTTGTGATAGTAAGGTAACAATGTCATGCGGCTTATAATAATCCGACTAACGAAATACTACTAGACGCTAGAATTACGACGTATTGCCTGACTAGCAATACAGGGTCATACTATTGATATTATGTTTGTGTTTTGATTTTCATAGCCATATTCATATAACGGTTTTTATTTTCATACAACGTCATAAGACGTATTGTATGACGTTTTTACGACATTGGCTCGTATAATGATTTTTAAGGCAAACACCTATATTATGATTTGATAAAGATTTGAATAAAATGATTTTGGCTATTTTATGGCCTATTACAATGATTTGTACGAAATGATTTTTGGTAATAATTTTATACCAAAGTTATATTGATGGAATTTATTAAACTCTATGAATTCACTCGGCGTTATCGCTGACCTTTTCTTTTAACATGTTTTATCTCAGGTACTTGAAGGTAATTCTCGGGAAGACGACAAGAATTCATGGCCCGCACTTAAACAATATTTTCCATTCAAATACTTTGTAAAACTTTGTATGAAATAATATGACTTGGGACCTATGTAAATTTGATATTTATGAATGGAAATGCTTTATTAATAAACGACGCGATTTTTATGCGTTGTCTATGATGTGAGTAATGTGCTATCCCGTAACACCAACGAGTCTTCCGCTGTATTGAGTTGTATAAATTTGGGGGTGTTACACCAACCGTAGAAATTTAGAATTGATATCTACATACTCGACGATGCGACTACTCAAACGGCGACTACAACTCTTTCAATAAAACACGGGTCAACAATTGAGGGGGAGCAATTGTCCAGCATTCAGAATCTTTGATGCTAAAAGTGCCAAGTTCACATGTTGGTGTCAAGAAAACGATATCAATCGTACACATGGAGTCAAGTGATAACTTCAGATGTGATGAGGCGACCAACATTCGGGAACAAGAACCATGTGCTTCTTTCATATGATGTTCTCCATCATTCAGGTCCAACCTCATAAATTGCTAATCTTGTGAATACATTATCATATATGATCTTTGCATGTGATAAGTACCTTACACTTGTGTTTAAAAGGTACTTCATTCACGTTTCAAGTACACCCTCATTAATTTGAGGGGGAGCTTGTGTAAATCATGAAGATAGTTGGATTTGCATTTTTCTTCCCAAATTTTCTTAAAATGCTATTAAATCAATTGATATTAAAAACATTGATTGGGTTAATATTTTTAATATGGGGGAGAAAATATGATTTAATATGGGAAATGATTAATCACAAATAGTTTGACTTAACGTGATAGCTCATCCCGACATGTGCGAAATATTTTCGAATATCGTGGCATATGTTAAGGGGAGCAAAATGGATTTGTACTTCAAAATGGATTTCACGGTGATTTATACTTACCCGCAACCCATTTATTTCACGACGATGAAGATTGTGGTGACATAAGGATGGTAGGATAGGTTAAAGTCCAATGATTCCTCTAGAACCGGAGGAATCTTACCAAGGACATTCCATAGCTAGAAATACTAGTCCTTAGGAAAGATGGAGAAAGATTGTGAACGTAGCTGAATGCCGACCAAGTACTTAAGTTAGCACTGGAACAATCACAACAAGGTGCTAGTGATGACGTATTGGTAAGCATTGAAGGGGTTGAAGAATGAAAAAGAATTATAAAGATAAAGGGTGTAAAGAAAGAAGCCCTCCTTACAACTTAGGCAGAAACCGGGTCAATACATATGCTATTAAGATCATTGTTTAATGATTCTTGATATTGAAGACAGACATCATGGACCCAGTGATGCAATGCACAATCCATCCCAGCTAACTCAGATATCTCTCAAATGATATTTGTTTTAATCACACGGAGACAACGCATTATCTATTGATTTATTCACTCCGCATAAATTGGTATTGAAATGGTGGCACTCCTCTCCAGCCTCCGATCACTAAAATCCAAAATGCACGATTGAGTCTAGAGCCATTTGAGATCATCAAATATCTCATTAGGACACACTTTCATATTTCCTTGTTTCTTCACACACTGTGAAAAGTAAGAAAGATCTTAAGAGTCCTACGCAAAATCTTTATGATCTTGCCTGAACATCCGAGTAATACAAAAGTATTTACAACGAAGATAGAAATCCTTCTTGAGAAAATATCAAAAAGCTCATGGTAGGTGACTTGTGCGATTCTTTATGAATCAAACTTGTGATAACTGGAAAGCAACAGTGGTTTAATTCCTAAATGAATTTAAACAAGTTCCAGGCATTTACGCAATATCTTAGTGATCTTGCTAGAACACTCAGAGTGATACCTTAGTGTTCACAGTGATGAGTGGAAATCCTTCTAGTGTTAACCTCAAACAGCACTTGGTAGGTAACTTGCAAGATTCTATACGAATCAAGCTCGTGACAACTGGAAAGAAACGATGGTGCGGTTCTTAATTGAATTTCACTTGTTCCAGGAACATGAATTGACGGCTTCAAATTATGCAGATATTATTATCCAAATGATTCACTCTTTATGTTCGCAGTCAGCTTTGGACGGTCGAATAAAGAGAACGGGTTTACCCGCGAAATCTTGTCAAGGAGATTCTTAATTGAAACTACCTTCCACAAGTACGATATTTAATATCGTCCAACGGTCTTCACCGACAGGAGGTAAAATGCTACCGAACTAGAATGAAATGTTCAAGGCCATTTCATCCGTGTATATGTTTTGTTGCTAACTGTCTTATGCAGCGTAACAAGAAGGTGGCATTGAGGTATACAATCCAAAGAAGTCGTCACCACATGCTTATACTATATGCACTTAATACTTCATCAAATTCAAGAAAGTCTAAAAGTCAAGTCTTCTGCTGTATCAAACTCTGAAGCTTTCAAGAATTTATAAAAGTATAAGTATGTGGAACATGAAGTCACGAGGAGGTAAATTTCACAAGTGATGAATGCACAAGTTCAAGGCAAGGAAACATGCTCAAGACTAAAGTCAAAGATCACATCAAGCATATTCACAAGAACAAGATCGATGACTCAAGCATAGTATGCTAGGTTTAAGATTTTGTAAAATGGTGTGACCTCCCTTAGGGGGAGATTGTTGGAAATATGTTTTTCCAAGGAAAGTCTCGGTGACATCATTATTAGCATAGATGATGAGCTATAGACTATTTAGGACATTGTAACTTGGAGTGACCTCCCTTTGGGGGAGATTGTTCGAAATACGTTTTTATGTATTTAGAAAGGATCGGTCACTCCAATGATATATTCAAGTATTGGGCTCATGATCCATTGAGTATACATATAGTCCATATAGCCCACATGTAGGGTGGGCTATATATACCCCCTCCTAGCATGTTAGGAGGGGTTTCTCATTTGTCCATTTTACATTTGATTAATCTAATCACTTTCTCTCTCTACATCTCTCCTCCTCTCCTTTCTCTCTCTAGTTCATATCAAGATCTTCATTTATCCCTCTCTCTATTTAGATCAATCCAACACTTGTAACAATCTTTAGAAATCGTAGACCTACAGTATTTAGTTTGATTATAGCATAATGTTATGCTATGGTATCTTTTTGTTATGCTTAGTGCATACATTTGCATGAACATTATTGTATCATTGTGTATGTTTAGGCCATCTATTTTTATGCTAAAGGTAATATTAATCGTAATATAACGATTATTGTTACAATAAGGGCATGTTTTAGTATGATTAAGGCATCACACGACTTTTTACAACGTTTGTTGTATAATTAATGCATCCAAAATATATGTTACGACATCTGTTAGTATGATAAGAGCATCATGTTAGGTTAGTGCATTTGTTTGTATGATTAGGGCATCAGTTTGTATATTCAGGGTAACGTGTAATTATACTCAATTATCGATTATTGTTATGATAACGACATATGTTAGTATGATTAGGGCATCACACGAATTGTTACAATGTTTGATTATATAGTATTATAGTTAGTGCATCTAAAATATGTGTTACGACATCTCTTAGTATCTTAACATCTTAATATGATAAGAGCATAATGTTACATTGGGGCATCTATTTGTTTGAATTAGTGCATCTATTCGTTTAAACATTAGGGCATAATCGTGTATGCTTATGACATCTATTTGTTTGTTTAAAGTAACGTGTAATCATAATGTAAGATATGTAAATCTTGCTTATGTTTTAGAGAGAGAAAGAGATAGAGAGATGGTGGATTTCACACAATTCTAGAGAGAAAAATAAAGATAACTATGTGTAAAATTATGAAGAACCACTACCCTCTCCATCAAAGGAGAGGGTTTATACACCCAAGCCTTGTGATGGGCTTGGGCTTACAATGTTGGGCCGGCCATACAAGCATGGACCGGGCTTTTCCTTGTTTGATATATATTATAAGATATCTAGACAACGAGCTACTACTTAATATATTGTCGGAGTGACCGAATCTTCCTAATTACGTAAAAACGTATTTCCAACAATCTCCCCCTAAGGGAGGTCACTCCAAACAAGGGCGTTACCCAAGTTACAATAATAAAAATAAACCTAGCATACTATGCTTGTCTTGAGCTCGTAGTCTTCGTCTTTCTTTTCTTTTTCTTTTCTGGTGAACATGCTGATGTGATCTTTGATATCAGTCTTGATCATTAATCTCTTGCCTTGATCTCGTGCATCCATCACTTGTGATCTTCGCCTCTTCGTGACTTCCATGTCCCACATACTTATACCTTCGTAATTCTTGAAAGCTTCAGAGTTTGATACAGGGGAAGACTTAACTTTTAGGCTTTCTTGAATTAGATGAGATATTAAGTGCATAAAGTATAAGCATGCGGGGACGACTTCTTCTCAGATTCCGCAACGCCACCGTCTTCAAATGCCGCAACATAAGTAGACACGAACAAAATGGCTTTGAACATTTCATTCTAATTCGGTAGCATTTTACCTCCGGTCGGTGAAGCCCGTTGGACGATATAAAATATCATACTTGTGGTAGGTAGATTTAAAAAATCTCCTTGACAAGATTTCGCGGGTAAACCCGTTCTCTTTACTCGACCGTCCAAAGCTGACCGCGAACGTAAAGAGTGAATCATTTGGATAAAATAATCCGCATGATTGAAGCCGTCAATTCTGATTCCTAGAACAAGTTTGATTCATTAAAGAATCGCACCATCGTTGCTTTCCAGTTGTCACGAGCTTGATTCATATTGAATCTTGCAAGTTACCTACCAAGTGCTGTTTGAGGTTAACACTAGAAGGATTTCCACTCATCACTGTGAACACTAAGGTATCACTCTGAGTGTCTGGCAAGATCACTAAGATGTTGCGTAGAGGCCTGGAACGTGTTTAAATTCAATTAAGAATTAAACAGCTGATGCTTTCCAGTTATCACAAGTTTAATTCATAAAGAATCGCACAAGTCACCTACCATGAGCTTTTTGATATTCGTTCACGAAGGATTTCCATCTTCATTGTAAATACTTGTGTATTACTCGAATGTTTAGGCAAGATCATGAAGATTTTGCGTAGGACTCAGAAGATCTTTCTTACTTTTCACAGTGTGTGAAGAAGCAAGGGATTATGAAAGTGTGTCCTAATGAGATATTTGATGATCTCAAATGGCTCTAGACTCGATCGTGCATTTTGGATTTTTAGTGATCGGAGGCTGGAGAGGAGTGCCACCATTTTCAATACCAATTTATTCGGAGTGAATAAATCGATAGATAACGTGTTGTCTCCGTGTGATTAAAACAAATACCTTTTGAGAGATATCTAAGTTAGCTGGAATGGGTTATGCATTGCATCACTAGGTCCATGATGTCTATCTTCAATATCGAGCATCATTAAAATGATCTCAATAGCATATGTGTTGACCCGGTTTCTGCCTAAGTTTGTAAGGAGGGCTTCTTTCTTTACACCCTTTATCTTTACAATTCTTTTTCATTCTTCAATGCCTTCAATGCTTACCAATACGTCATAACTAGCACCTTGTTGTGATTGTTCCAGTGCTAACTTAAGTACTCGGTCGGCATTTAGCTACGTTCACAATCTTTCTCCAACTTTCCTAAGGACTACTATTTCTAGCTATGGATGTCCTTGGGAAGATTCCTCCGGTTCTGGAAGAGTCATAGGACTTAACCTATCCTACCATCCTTATGTCACCATAATCTTCATCGTCGTGAAATAAATGGGTTTTGGGTAAGTATATGTCACCATGAAAATCCATTTTGATATACAAATTCGTTTTGCTCCCCCTTTACATATGCCACGATATTCGAAAACATTTCGCATATGTCAGGATGATCCAGCACATTAAGTCAAACCATTTGTGATAATTTCCTATATTAAATCACATTTTCTCCCCCATATTAAAAAATTAACCCAATCGATGTTTTTAATATCAATTGATTTAATGAAGTTTTAACAAAGGTTTTGGGAAGATAACTGCAAGTCCTTTTATCTTCATGATACCAAATGTATGATATATGATATCGATTTGTAACATGATCACATATTCACCATATTAGAAAAAAATTGACAAGGTTGGACCTGATTGAGGAGAACATCATATGATAAGATCAAATGGTTCTTGTCAGCATATGTTGGTCGCCTCATCACATCTGAAGTCATCTCTTGACACCACGTGTACGATTGGTATTGTTGTCTTGACACCAACTTGTGAACTTGGCACTTTTAACATCGAGGATTCTGAATGCTTGACAATTGCTCCCCCTCAATTTTTGACCCGTGTTCTATTGAAAGAGTTGTTGTCGTCATTTGAGTAGTCGCATCGTCGAGTATGTAGATACCAATTGTAGATTGCTATGGTTGTAGAGATGATAGCTTCATAAAAACAAGACTTCTCTTGTTTTAACAAATAAATGCATTGAAACGTACATTTATTTGTGTTAGACCAAGTTATAAAGTAAACTTGATCCCTTACAAGGTTTATACCTTGCCCGAGAAAATTAATTCCCTTTGTAGCCAAAGCTTTCATAAGAAATACTAGACTTTAATATGAAGACCGGGTTGCAGTCTGAAATAACTACAAGCCATTTAGGCATGTTTAATGAAATTTTTACAACTTTTGTACGAACTCTATTTATGGCGTCGTGTCAATATTAATCAACATTTCTAAGGCCGTAAATATTATCGTAGTAAAAGACATGCCTTTGAAAAATAAAGTAAAAAATATTTTTGGATTTTTCTGAATTTTTCAATTTTTATGGTTTTATATTTTTGTATTTTGCTTTTGTGGATGAAAATATAAACAATATATATAAATGATCACCAAGGATACGGAGAATAGTTTACCACCACTATTCTTTCGCTTCATCTGCCAGTTCCTTTGGAGTCTTAGGCGAGAAAGTTCTCATTCCTAGCTTGTCGGACAAAAATTCCATTCGAGCGCAATCTAAATCCTTCGTGAAAATATTCGCCAATTGATACTCAGATCAGACAAAGTAAAGCTCGATCACTCCATTTTCTACTTGCTCTTTGATGAAATGGTAGCGAATGTCAATGTGCTTCGACCGGGAGAATTGAACGTTGTTGCAGCATAAGGCAATTGCACTCTTGTTGTCATAGTACATCGGAATTTTGTTGAAACCTAGACCATAGTCGGTTAATTGCGATCTCATCCAAAGAATTTGAGCACAACAACCGGACATAGCTATGTATTCTGCTTCCGTACTTGAAATTGCAGCGCTTTTCTGCCTTTTCGATGCCCAACTGATTAGTCGATCTCCTAGTAGTTGCAAAGTTTCACTCGTGCTACGCCTTGTATCTTGACAACCCGCGTGATCCGCATCTGCATATGCCATAAGTGCAATCGAAGAGTCCTTCGAATAACAAAGTCCCCGATTAATGGTTCCTTTAAGATATCGAAAGATCCGTTTCACAGTAGCCAAATGTAACTCTGTAGGCCTAGTTTGATACCGAGCACACCTACATATAGCAAACTGAAGATTAGGTCGACTAGCTGTGATATACAGAAGAGTATCGATCATTCCATGGTAAAGTGTCGGATCAACGGCAACTCCATGTGGATCTGCATCAAGCTTAGTTCGTTCCACCATTGGAGTATCCACAGGGTCGCAAGATTCCATCTTATACTTCTTTAGCGATTCAAGGGCATACTTGGATTGATTGATAAAGATGCCTCTGGGACTCTGAGATATCTAAAGACCTAAGAAGAATGATACCTTGCCCATCATTGACATCTTAAACTTAGAAGACATGAGTTTCCCAAATTCGTCAGATAAGGTTTGGGTCGAGGCTGCAAATATAATATCATCAACATATATTTGTACCATAATCATATCTTTACCTCGTTTCTGAATGAACAGCGTGGGATCCACCTTGACTTTTGCGAAGCCTTGTGTAATGAGGAATTGTGACAATAGATCATACCATGCGCGTGGAGCTTGCTTCAACCCATAGAGAGCCTTATTAAGCTTGTACACATGATTAGGATAATTAGGATTCACAAAACCATCCGGCTGTTGAACATAGACTTCTTCCTTGATTTCACCATTAAGAAATGTCGTCTTTACATCCATCTGATAGACGATCATATTCATATGGACTGCATAAGCGAGGAATAGTCTAATAGCTTTCAAACGGGCAACAGGTGCAAAGGATTCCATAAAGTCGATGCCCAATAATTGCTTGTATCCACGAGCTACTAGTCGAGCTTTTTTTTTCAATATTCCGCCTAACTCGTCGAGTTTCACCTTGTAAACCCATTTCAAAGTGAGTAACTGATATGAGTAAAAACTCATATCGATTTATCAACAAATCACCCTAAAACACAAGAAAAATACCTAAACTTTGTGCTATAAAGCGGAATTATGTGGTATGTTTTGTGTTTGTGCTCAAATAGGTAAAAAGGATACAATTTCAAGCAAACAAAGGAAAATCAAGCTTAATTTGATGAAAAAGACAAAGAAGGATCAAAAGTGACAAGACTTTGAATACAAAGGACCTATCTTGACAATCTGCCAAAGATGAAAGACCAAAAGTGTAAATATGACAAAGTCAAGATTAAAGTCAAATCTGGTCAACTCTCAAGTCAATCAAGCCAAAGGAGCTTTTTGATCAAGTTTGCAAGTGGAATGACTTAAATTGCCAAAAGAATGAAGAATATAGCTCAAAATTACATTCTGCCAAGTTAAGGGGTTAATTCTGCCAATTTATGAAAGTTATAAGAGCTTGATCCGTGTCTAACACCTTCAACCAATGGGAGTGCAATAATCAAATGACCATGACCGCCAACTCAGCTCATTAATTACCCACTAGCGCCGCCAGCATTTATTGGCCAAATCCTAACAGTGCTGCGCACTAACTCCCTTTTCCACCAATAGCAATGCAACATGCAATAATCAGATTATCCAATTGGATAATGATCCGTGTGCTACTTCTATATCCAATGAAAATGTGACACGTGTCATCTTCTTCTACGCAATTTACCAGGATCGAGTTTGAGCTAGAGGCAATTTCAGAAGATGGTATAAACATCAAACTTGCTCGTTTTTTAGAGACGAATTCAATGATTACAACCAATTACACTCAAGATCAACAACAAAGAAATCCCCAAATGTGTTCATAACCTGCAAAATTCAACTGAGCTGAATTGTCCACGTGGAAGTTTCTGATTGGATCTAACACGTCACCAACCCCAACTACTTCACATCTGCAGTCTATAAATACCTTAGATTAGCTCATTTCTTGTGTAGTAGAAAAGTGTGAAATCACACACACTTTTAGTTTTTCTCTCATCCTTATTAGTTTTAGCTTAACAACTCAAGAGTCTGACAAACTCTTGAGTCTGTTATTAGTTGTAACTGATTACCAGCATTTGTAACTACTTCTCAATTCAATCAATAAACATTTCAATTTTCCCTCCAAATACTCCATTACCTTTCTACTGTTCATACTTGCACTCTGTTACTTTTGTTGCTGATATTCGATAGTTATGATCATTACTTGATCATAATTAGCTGCCTGTGAAGATTGTAGCTGTTGTACCTGTTTGTTCATCCAATTCCAAGTTCTAGCAGATTTTGAAGAATGCAGTCCAGTTATGGTGATTTTTAGTGATTGTAGCTGTTGAATATTTGCTGAATAGTGTGTTCTAGTGCTAAGGTGGTGGTTAGCACTAAATTAGAGAGCTCAACGCTCCTCTACTCCCCAAAGGAGGCCTTAGCAAAAGGTTTCACTTTCTGATTTTCAGTTCCACTCAATTATTGAATGCCTGTTTCATTCTTAGCTTAATCTTTGCTTGATTGCATGATAAAAGTTGTTTTAGCTTGTTATTGATCTGATCTCAGTGTTTTTGTAGCTTATTAGTAGCTTATACTTGCTTATAGCCTATTACTTGTCCTGTTTTTTCAACATTCATCAGTCATTATAGCTTTTCAAGTCATTTTGAGTTCTAGTTGTTTTAACTGCTTGTTACTAGTTCTCATTCACTTCATTTTAGCTATAAAACTTAGTGTGATACTACTCTTTACTCAGTCTAATCATTTGATCAAAAAGTCTTCATAAAAGTTTCAAAAATATCAGTAAAGTAGTGTTTGGTATTAGCTTTGATTTGCTTTTCAAGTGTTAGTATTTGGAAAACTCTGGTTCATTTCTAGTCAACAAGTCATAACAATTAGTTTTCAGTCACTTTTAAGTCAAGGTTCTAGTCAAAAAGGCAATTGGTCAATAAAAAGGTTTGGGTCAGTTTTTCATAAGTAAATTTTCAGAAAGTTTTGATTTTCAAATGCTTGGCATTTATTTGTTACTTGATGAAATCTTTTGAAACCAGTGCTCAATTTTCACTCAACATATGAACTTTAAATGTGTATAAGGAATTTGTACAGTATCAAGAATTGAGTTAGAAATAAGCCAAAGTTTAAGATCAAGAGCAAATGCAATAACCTGTAGTGAATTCCAAACTGATTTCTCATATCTCATTTTCCACTTCATAAACTAGCTAATTTTCTTTCACAATTTCATTCAAAAAGTGTTCCTGGATAGATTTTGAGAATTTGAGCTTTTTGAAAATTCTGGTCAACGAAAGTCAACATAAGCATAATTTTGGCTTATTTTCAGATTCATGGCTTATTACTTGATCATTTTCATTGAGACTTGATTTCCCGTCTTTCTTTTCAGCTGATTAACGAGAATTTTCATTAAAATCAAGTAGTGTAAGTCTGGCTTAACTGGTAGCTTAATTTGAGCTTATTGGATTTAGCTTATCAGAGTTCTAGTCACTTTTAGCTAAATTCCTTGGATAGGTCTAGCTAATTTTCAATTTTAAGTCGTTTGCAATTGGTTTGATCGAATTTGGTTGAGAAATAAGCTCAAACGAGCTTATTGAAGTTGAGAACCCGTTTTTGTTAAATAGATTTGAAAATTGCATTTTGGTCCTTGTAGTATTAGTAACTGCACTTGATCTGGGCATGGGACAAGTTCCCATACTTCAAGACGTATAAATTCATTAAGTTCTTCTTGCATAGCTTCTATCCAACATGATTGAGTAAAAGCTTCTTGCCATGTCTTAGGTTTAACTTCAGTGAGAAAAGCATCAAAATGACAAAACATTGCATTTTCTTGTAGCTGACTTCGTGTGGATACCAGACGATTAGGGTCACCAATAATAGAATATATAGGATGATCCTTTGTCCACTTACTATCATGTTCACGAATTCGTGGATTGGAGTAGACCGTACTAGGAGCTTCCTCTGAGGTGGACGACCCGGCTTGAGTAGAGTTGGGAATTGGTACACCAAAGAATGGAAGTTCACGCATTTGAGCGAATTACAAATCGTAGTCATCATCATCCTCTTCATCATCAATAGTCATGACATGGGTAGTTGATTCAGGTGTTGGTTGAGAATTACTAGTTGAAGGTATATCTTGACCAATTGTAGGTACAGATGTGTCTGTTTGTGCTTCGGTTGCTGGAGCGACAACTTTGGTAACCGGAGCTATTACCTCAGGTTCTGGAGCAACAAAACTTGGAGGAGTAAAGAATTCATCAAAGAACGGTTGAAACAACGTATCCCCTTCAGTCCTAAAAGGTGGTGTGAATGATGATGAAGTTGGGTTGTTTGGGACAAGACCAGAACTAATGTTACTGGGTCCCATTTCATGAAGTGCGGGTTCAGAGCTGTTTTGCTCAGAAGTCGTTGCTGTCAGTTCATCAAAATCAACATTCATAGTTTCGAGGATCTTGCGAGACTTACGATTGTAGATTCGGTATGCCTTCTTTGCGGGTGCGTAACCAATGAAAATACCAATATCAGCCTTTGGTTGAAGTTTTCCCAAATTGTCACCATCATTATTTGGATAGCATAGATGATATTGAGTAAAATACGCGTTTAGGAAAACAACGTATAAGTGCGGCAAGTATTAAGTCTTACGCTTTAGGAAAAACGTAAAACCGAATAAATGCGGGTTCGTTCTCGAAGGAGGTGTGTGGATTAATGTGCCAATTATATAAAATCAAAGTTTGGATTAGTGACGTTTTTGGTTTAAAGAGAGAAAAAGAAAAGACGAGCTACGATTACGATTAAACTACGATGTTGACGTAAAACGATGACGTAATTACGTAAAACGCGACGAAATTAAAAATTAAACCTAAAAATTGATTAAAAGCTTAAACTAAGTCTAAAATAATATAAATAAGGATAAAAATCCAATAAATATATTTTAAAGCCTTTTATTAATTAAATATTCAATTTTAAATGCTAATTAAAGCTCTAAAATTAAATATAATTAACAAAATGTCCAAAATATAATTTTATTGAACTAATAAATCACTTATATTATTTAAAGACTAAAAAGTATTTTTCCTAAATTTTAAAAACCATTTTCTATTTTTAAATCACTAAAAACTATTTTTAAACTAAAATAATCATAAAAAAATAATAAAATAATGCCAAAAATAATTTGACAATTTTAAAAATCCTAAATTACACTAATGAACAGTAGAAATTGAAAAAGTTTGAAAAATGTAAAATCTTTCACTAAAAGACAAAACTGATTAATAATTAAGCCCTAATTAAACTAATTTAATTCTAAAAATTAATTAAAACAGAGAACAGTAAAATATTTTTAAACTAAAAATCTTAAAATATTTTTCTAAGTCTAACAAAATTTTCAAAACTGAAAAATAATGATTTTCTGCACTAAAAGACAAAAACAGACTATTTAAAAATAATTAAAAATAGCTGTTAAACCTAAAAAATACTAAATGAACAGTAACTGGAAAATAAATTATACTAAAAAATCAAAAATAAAATAAGAAAAATATTGAAAAAAGTTTGAAAACCTAAAACCTATTTTTGCCCACTAAAGACAAAAAAACTAAGAACTGAAAGTGACATGAGAAGGACTTTTGTCCTTTTGTTGAGCAGTACCAACTAATGCACTAGCAGGGGCAACTTAGTTCCCACTACTAGTGTTAAAAACAGGTCTGAGCACGTTTTTGATTGTAACTTGATGGATTGTTGGTTTTACTTGAATACAAGGGCACCCCTACACTCAGTGGAGTGTAGGGAGTCAGTAAATTATAAAACACACAACTCAAGAACAATAATCACACCAAGGGCCTAATGACAGGATCTGTTAACAGAAAGGTGGTCATGGACAATTTTTGCTGATTCAGTTGACACACAAGTGGATTTCAACTTCTCAAAACTTGCACACAATCCAACAACTTGGCATACAACCTATACTAAACCCTAGATGAACCTAATATCCAACAGATTACAAGCTTACTAGGCAGATTACCACAAAATCAAGCAAAGATAGACTTGCTAAATTTTTTAGCTCCCTATACCAAATTTAGACATGCAACTTCATTAAAAGCCTATCCAAACTAAAAGCAAACACTGAAATAACCTTTATCTATAACAAAGAAGTGTATCTAGACTGATTATAAGCTAAGATGTGTCACCAATCCTAGCTAAAATGCAAATCCAAACACCCCCTTAAAAATCAGAACTTGGATTTTTCAAATCCAAAGCTTATGAAACCTATCTTAACTGCTTAACAACTATTCTAGCAAGCCTACAAACAACATTCAAGCATTAATAAACACAAATTACTCAAGAAAATCCAGTCAAGCAAAATCTCTTCATATAGCATACAAATTAGGCAGATTCATGCATTTATAGGGTTCAAGCCTTACAAAGAGATGATGCCATTTATATTTTTGCACTCATTAGCTTATAAATAAGCTGTTTGTAGAGATATCTTGTTGGGGTTCTACTGCAGAACCAAGATATAATATATCTTCTATAATCAGAATGGAACAAAAGGGAAGAATGAAGTTTGAACTTGTCCTTTACCCCTGCACAAACACAATTAAACAAAAAGAGAACAAAATCTCATAAACCACCAATGAGCTCAGTTTAAGTGAGCTTAATGGTAGCTTATGAGAGTAAGCTATTACTAAAAAAAATAACAATGAGCTTTTACTATGAAAATCTTTGACACCACAAACTTTTGTAATCAAGAATAGTCCTACAAAGAACTTAACACCAAACAGATTTTAAACATGAAAAGTCCACTTTCACTTCATTATCATGTAAAAATTTCAAGTTTTGAAAAGCTCTTTCAACACAAACACTTGAACAAAAAAAAACACGAATTTCTAAAATTTCTGAAAACTTAGAACCTTTTAATGTCTTAAACTAAAATGGAGAGAATTAAAGATTCACTAAAAATGGAACTCAGATTCTTGCAAATGATTTAAATACTCTAAATATTCATTTATAAAAAAAATATTACAAGAAACTGGAACAAAATGAAAGAAAGTCACAGACGACCCCTTTATAGTACATTGATGAACATTCTAGAGCTAAAAACCCTAAAGCTGTAAACTTCCAACTATGCCCTCTGATTTTGATTGAAAATTGGTCAATTGGTATCTTGTGAGTCTTTGTTGGATGTCAGCTGCAAAGAGTTGATCTTGGATGTTTGTTTGCAATTGGGGACCAAGGAATGCGCCTTGGAGCGCTGATTTGCTGTTGGATTCTTATTTTGCCCAAAATGGTGTGACAGGGGAAGGACGGGGGTCCCACTAGGAGTCACGGGGTGAATTGTTTATGGGTGGGTTTGGTTTGGGTTATGGTGAATCATGGTTCTGGAAGGTTGGGGTGAAAACCCCTTTGTTTTGGGGAGATTAGGGATTAGGGTTTATGGGGATTAAGGTGTTAAGCAAATGATGTTTAATCTGATTTGGGAGTATTAAGATTAAAAAAAATGTTTGCCTCCCAAAACAGATTAGTTAATAATCTGTTTATTTAAAAATGTGGGTGGAAGTGTGATGTGGAGGAGAGGATGGTGGTGATTGGCTGGGAGAAATAAGTGGGGTGAGGTGGCATGATTTGAGTGAAGGGTGATAGGTTGTTTGTCTGGAAAGATTAAGTCCCTCAACTCCCATATTGTTGTCAAATAAAATCTAGCAGCCATAACTTCCCTTTTCCTTTGTTTTGAACTTTAGGCAAATTACATAATTAGTCCCTCTCTTTGATAAATGCTGGAACAAGGGCTTTTTATGTTATAAAAGCATTTTCCAAGGGTATAAATGATATATTCTTGAAACTTAAGGGACCCCATTGTAATATTTGAGATTTACAAGGGTATTAAGTGACAAGTCTACAATAATTAAGGGACCATTCTTGCCAATCTTCAAAACTTCAAGGGCATTTTTGCAAATTCCATATTTGGGCCCGGTTCTTTGTGCGGCTTCGTTTCCCATGTTCGTTTTTGCTTCATTCTTGTAATCTTTTGGTGAATTCACGATATCCGTACTTGAAATACACAATGAACAAACACAGGCATATTTTTGGGTATTTTGATGATATTTTAAGCGTTTTAAGCCCGATTTGGATGATGAGACTATGTATAATTTACAGTCTCATCACTCCCCCATGCTAAACCATTGCCGTGTCCCCACACAATGCTAGAATTAAGTATCATAGCACTTCCAAAATTCATTTTATGATGACTTTTATTGAAGACATAAATTTAAATAAACTACTACAGGTGATTTAGACATAATGTATCGTTTTCATCACGATTAAGTGACTTTTGGGATCATAGAACAAGAACACGTGAATGCTTCGTTAGAAATAATTTCGTCGTCCTCGATTTTCACCCAATTTCATGCTAAGCGTGTAACGAGATCATTGTTATTATAAGTTTGCAACACGATCATATCTCATGTGTGTTAATTCCATACCTAAACTCCCTTATTCCTACTTGGTATCTCTTATATTTTATTTTGTCTTAATGATCACGAGGATGCATCATTGACTTATGCGTGAATAGTGATTAAGTCTAAAAATAGAGTTTTAACGGTGTAACCAAAATCATTAAATTAATAATTCATCCTAATAGACAACGATGTCAAAAAAAATTAAGTCAACAAGAAGGATCGATAAACACGATTTTATAACGGTTTTGAACATGAGACTTATTACCAAGACTTTTATACGCCCCCTAACGGAAGGGCCTTATTATCTTTGGTTTACCTCCATCTTTTATTCAACTTCGCCATGAAGCTTTTATTATGACTTCGGTCTTGCCTTGCCTTTTATTATCCGCCTCATCGGTGGTTTTATTAGCCAAAGACGTATCCTCACGCTAAGGCGAATTTTGGATCTTTAAAGCTTCGAAGATTAAGGCTTGTTTCACTTTAAATTTGGGCATAGATTTTTCGGCCTTGTGAGCTTCAAATTTTTGCTTAATTTAGGTGAGCACTTGAAATCTTATTATTGAGTGAAGCTTTCGATTATTCGGGTGCCAATACTTCAAAACCGTGACGCTGGCGATACCTTAATGTTTTCCCAATTTAATTACATGGAAGCTACCAAAACAAATTAGAAACCAACAATAGTGACTAAACCGCCAAATCAATATTTATTAACAATTTATTATGCAAAAGCGTGGGGAGAATAAGCTAATAATTACTACACATGAGATCGTGAACGATTACGAGACTTATAAATAACTCTATCATTTCTCGTCCTCATTTAAGAGACTTAGCCTAAAAAGTTAAGGAATCGAGCTAAGTGCTCAACACGCACGGTCGAGTCAAAAATTACTCTTATTCTCACCATCGGAAAACCTACATTCGTGTCTTAAACACTTATGAAAAACTAGAAAAAATTTTAAAATTTGGCCATTTTTAGCCTTATTTGCAACCAAACGATAACAAAAAGATGAATATTGGATTGCGTGGTGACGTAAGCAAGGTGAAGTATCTACTCACCCCCCCCATACTAAAACTAAACATTGTCCTCAATGTTTCGAGTCTAGGGGTGTAAACACCCCCATACTAGAGACGAAGTCGAATGCTTAATCTCGAGCATGGAAAGGGTAAAACGAATAACCTAAAAGTCGTTTATGAATTATGCTAATAAGATAAATGTTAGAACATAAAAGGATATCATCGGATATCAGAATCTACAAAGGCAACGATCGAAGCTCGAGTGATCCGTAAAACGAACACGAGAGGCTTCAATGATGACGATGAACCTAATAAATCACAATCACAAACAACCACGAAACAAAGGTTGGAAGAAGACAAGTCCCCTCGTTACGTTAACTAAGAAAGCGATAATATATACAAGGATAAGCATGAGAATCCCCCACGAGGCACCTTGTTTTTGATAACCGAGTCAAAAGCTCGACTCGGATCCCCATAAATGTGATCATTTAGGGATAATCTTGGTATGGTCATTTTTGGTGGGGCTTACATGATAAACAAGGCCCAAAAGCAACCGGTACTAAGGACTAAGTCCTTTCATGATGTAAAATACCAGGATCGAAGATGACGTCCTCGTTTTCATGGGATAAACGAACCAACGCCACTTCGACACGTGCCAAAACCCCAAAGGGGTAGAAGAAAAGAGATGAGAAGTAGAAAGGTGGGGTAATGGGTAAGTCACTAAAATGAGCTACTCGAGGTAGACTCACACAAAGCAAACAAAAAGATTTTCCATTTATTGCATCGGTGGAAGACCGAGATTTCCCTTTACAAGCAATTCCGGGATCGTAAATATCGTCCTCGGTGGAGAAATGTGAGGGAACATAAGGGGCTTCTCCCACACTAGATCCACACCAACCGTCGTCAAAAGGATTAGACGAGGTGGTAGCACTCATGAAACGCGGTGATGACGGAGTTAAACTTGTAGAAAAATCTTTTAAAACATTTTTAAAATCTTTTCCTTTTTCATCGTTTAAAAACTCTTTATGAAAACACGATTTGATATTGTCGAAAAATATTTGGCGTGTCAAATTCAAAATTAGTCGCACTAAAAATACTCACATTTAAGTCGCAGTTAGGGGGTGGTGGATTATATAAGTTCTCAAAACGTCGATCAATAAAGAACACCGCCCCCTCGGGGTCTACATACTCGTCATCTTCATAAACGTCGATCTCATCGATTTCTTCGTCATAGATAGGCTTGTCAAACCATGGTTTGTCATTCCCCTCTTTGATGATTTTAGAAACTCTCTCGAAGAGATCACGATCAAGCACGAAACCATCATTCTTTTGTGGGGATCGTTGATAAGTTAGATCCTCACGAATGTGGTAAACGTCATTCTCAAATGAGGAGTGTTTATAAGGTAACTCCTCGAGAATGGGACTTGTGTCAATAGCGAGAAAATCATCGACCTCCTTAAAGAATTCTTCATCATCACAACCATGAAACGAAGGAGGATCGATGATATGGTCATCAACGTCCTCAAATTCATCATCAAAAATGGGATTATGATGAAAAATAGGTTCGTATACGGAATTCGAGTACGTTGTGAAAGTGTCGTCATTCTCATCATCATAAGAAATTTCCGACACGAGATCGTCCTATTCATTTGAAGATTTATCAAAGGGTAAATCCTCGAAGATGGATGGCGGATTAGCAAGTATATGCTCTATCTCGGCAAAATCACCATCGCCATCAAAGAAAGTGTCGATGTGAGCAAGTTCTCGAGTGGATTTCTCGAGAGTCACAACCATGGTCTTACAAGCCCTTGGGCTATGCTTAGGTGACATTTCTATGATGGGTGAGATTGCATTGGGTTGGGCCACTTCCTTAGCCTTAATGGATTTGGGGCTAGGAGTGGGAGGCACTTCAATGGGTTTAGAAGTATGGGCCTCAAAGTCATGGTCCTTCAAAGGTGGTGAAGACGAGCCCATATTGGTCTTTGTCGTGATGGCGCTAATGTCGCCCTTCGGAATTGGTGTTTCACTTGTTTCGCTAAAACATCACAAAGTGAGTTTTCATCCATAAATTTACACATACCCTTTTGAATTAGGTACACGTACTCTTTATCATTAAAATCATCATCTTTAAAACCGTTTTTCTTAATTCTTTCAAAACATGCATCAAGCCTCATTTGTTCCGCTAAAGTGAACATTTTGAAATCATTAGGATTTGAATCATTAGGTTTTGAAACCTCGGTTTTTTCATGAGCATTAAAAACTTGGGATTTTCTAGCGAAAAAGCCCATTTTCTCATCCCCATATCTCATAGTAAGTCTCCCCTCGTGAACGTCGATTACGGTTCGAGCAGTCGATAAGAATGGTCGGCCTAAAATAATGGGACATTTAGGGTCACACTCGTAATCGGATATAACGAAATCCGCGGGAAAAACGAACTTTCCAACTTTCACATAGACATCCTCGGATATTCCAATTGGTATAAGTGGAGTACAATTTGCAAGCTCGATTGTCATGTTCGTGGGGGTAATCGAAGGCAATCTCATCAATTTCCAAAGAGAATGAGGCATGAGATTGATGCTAGCACCTAAATCGGCAAGGGCTAAACATCCCTCAATCTCGGAAAAATCACAAGGTAGTAGAAATTGGCCCGGATCCTTTTCCTTTCTCGGCATACGCCTTTTAGGTTTTTTAAGAAGGATTGAAGCACAAGTTTCTTCAAGGGTTACTTTGGTAAGGTCGACAAAAATCTATTTTTGAACCGTGGATGGAAATTGAGGTACACGAGGGTGTGCACTCTTTTCCTTGGTCGCCACGTTCACCCCATCGACTTTAGAACAATAAGACGTCTTAGAAGTCGAGGGTTGAGAAGAATAAACAACACGGAATCCTTTAAGGTTAGGGGTAATCACACGACCTTTCTCACGAGACGAGGCGGCTTTACATTGTTCCTTCGGATTAGCAACGGTGTCACTAGGTAACGAACTCGATGACGAACCCGAGGACTTGTTCATTATGGCCGAAAACATCTTTTTAATATCAATTTGCCCTTGCTCAATCTTCGTGTTTTGAAATTTCAATGTATTAGAAAAGTCGTTTTTCAAAGTACCAATTTCTCCCTCTAATCGTCTCATATTAGCCTCATTCGTTTTCATGTAGTTTTGAAAATCGTTTGACGAACTATTTTGATTTGAATTAAAGTTCCCTTGGTTTTGATTACTTCTTTGAAAATTTCCTTGATTACCACTTGAAAAATTGTTGCCTTGATTGTTGTTGTTTGAAAAATTCGAGTTTTGGTTATTGTCTCAATTTTGCCAAGTTATATTACGACCTTGATTATAACCTCCTTGATTTTGATTCGAAAAATTTCCTTGTTGATTATTTCCTTGAAAATTGTTTCGGTTTTGAAAATTGTTGCCTTGGTTATAATTGCCTTGTTGTGATGGACCCGCGTTATTTTGATTTTGAAAATTGTTGTTTCCATTTAACGCACTCACATTCGACGTTTGGCCATCCGTAGCCGCACACTCGTAATAATTATGAGGTCCACCACAAAACGTACACGAAACCTCAACCGCTTTCACCGTAGCGGGAGCGTCTTTCTTTTGCATCTCAACGAGAAAAGACGTAAACACATTCGTCCACTTGACGACTTTCGCATCAACTCTTTCAATGTCGCGATTAGAACTACTAACATTGGCGACATTGGCAACACTCGATGCGTTGTGGAGTTGGTAAACCTTGGATCGGTTTTCGATAATTATCAAAGCGTCTTTCGGAGTTTTACACAAAAGTTGCCACCGGCGGCGGAATTCAACGAATTCTTGTTCTTGAAAATTAAGACCGTTGTAAAACGTATCGATTTGGTGCAACTCGGAAAAACCATGGTGAGGACATTGCCTAAGCAATTCCTTAAAACGATCCCACGCGTCTCTAAAAGATTCATTCGGTTTTTGCTCAAATTTTGTAATTTCGTTTTTGAAAAACGTTATCTTAGACGGTGGGAAAAAATAATTAACGAACTTGGAAACGAGATCCTTCCACGTAACTATTGAATTAGGTGGCTCTTTCTCGTACCAATCCTTGGAGGCACCATCGAGCGAGTACGGAAAAAGCATAAGCTTGACGACATCAGTGTCGACGTTCTTAAACTTGCTCGTGGCTAAAAGACGATCAAAATTCCGAATATGGTCGTGAGGATTATCGGCTTCACGACCTCGAAACTTTGTAGCTTGGATCAACGAAAGCATTCCGCTCTTAATCTCAAAATTCTCCGCTTCGATAGCGGGAATTACGATCGCGTCTCCATAACCCTCGGTGGGCACTTGGAGCAATTCCATCATCGAACGATTGTCGGGCATCTCCTCTACGGTTTCTTCAACAACGATATTAGGAACGTTTGTTTCTAATTCTCATCTACGTCGTCGATTCCTTCGATTATGATTGCGTCGATTCGAAGCTTCGCTAGAATTGGAATAATCCTTCGATCGAGTGTGCATGCACTAAGCGTAGAATGGGTGGTAGCAAAGAAGATTCTTTTTGCGGTTTTTCGATTTTTTCAATTTTTTTGGTTTTTGACTGTTTTTTTTATTTTTTTTGGATTTTTGTTGTATTACGTAGACACAAATCTACAAATCTCCCCTCGAATCGATTTTCTCGATGAAAGGAGCCTTAAGGAATGAAAACGATCACGTGGAGTGAACGCCTTCGATGACTTTAGAACGTTGGTGGAACACCAAAACGTTCAAGAGGGTTTAATCTTGAAAACACAAGCAAATATAATATACGTAGATAATACTTGGGAGGCAAACCCTCGATTAGCCTTCTTTCTCAAAACACGCACAAGAAAGCGGGGTAAACGAGGCGGCGCTAAGCACTTAAGAGCCTTTTTCCCTTAGGTCGTGAAATACAACCGCCTTATACCCACCTTATAGTTTGTGTTAATTGAAATTAAGCCTGACGAAAGTATTTATCTATTTTGCCTTTAAACTTTTGCTTTGGATTCGAATACAATGATCGAGTGATGAAATCCCGAATCAAGGTTGCGTTTTCACGCTTTTGGAGTACTTGTATTTTTATTGTTCTTACGTAGATACAATATAGTAATAATATATTCACAATAAAAACGAAAACCAATATATCTACAATATAGTAAAATGATTGATTTGTGTTTAATTTAGGAAAACTAAACACTATTTATTTAGATATTATAATATATTAAGGAAAAATAACAAAAATGAGTATGTATGTTTATGTACGCTTTCCAAAAATTGAAAAGCAAAAACGCATTACTCACACAAACACGATACTAATAATAATGGCACACTAAACACCTCCCCGGCAGCGGCGCCAAAAATGATATTGAGTAAAATACGCGTTTAGGAAAACAGCGTATAAGTGCGGCAAGTATTAAGTCTTACGCTTTAGGAAAAACGTAAAACCGAATAAATGAGGGTTCGTTCTCGAAGGAGGTATGTGGATTAATGTGCCAATTATATAAAATCAAAGTTTGGATTAGTGACGTTTTTGGTTTAAAGAGAGAAAAAGAAAAGACGAGCTACGATTACGATTAAACTACGACGTTGACGTAAAACGATGACGTAATTACGTAAAACGCGACGAAATTAAAAATTAAACCTAAAAATTGACTAAAAGCTTAAACTAAGTCTAAATAGTATAAATAAGGATAAAAATCCAATAAATATATTTTAAAACCTTTTATTAATTAAATATTCAATTTTAAATGCTAATTAAAGCCCTAAAATTAAATATAATTAACAAAATGTCCAAAATATAATTTTATTGAACTAATAAATCACCTATATTATTTAAAGACTAAAAAGTATTTTTCCTAAATTTTTAAAACTATTTTTCTATTTTTAAATCACTAAAAATTTGTAAACTAAAATAATCATAAAAAAAATAATAAAATAATGCCAAAAATAATTTGACAATTTTAAAAATCCTAAATTACACTAATGAACAGTAGAAAATTGAAAAAGTTTGAAAAATGTAAAATCTTTCACTAAAAGACAAAACTAATTAATAATTAAACCCTAATTAAACTAATTTAATTCTAAAAATTAATTAAAACAGTGAACAGTAAAACATTTTTAAACTAAAAATCTTAAAATATTTTTCTAAGTCTAACAAAATTTTCAAAACTGAAAAATAATGATTTTCTGCACTAAAAGACAAAAACAGACTATTTAAAAGTAATTAAAAATAGCTATTAAACCTAAAAAATACTAAATGAACAGTAACTGGAAAATAAATTATACTGAAAAATCAAAAATAAAATAAGAAAAATATTGAAAAAAGTTTGAAAACCTAAAACCTATTTTTGCCCACTAAAGACAAAAAAACTAAGAACTGAAAGTGACATGAGAAGGACTTTTGTCCTTTTGTTGAGCAGTACCAACTAATGCACTAGCAGGGGCAACTTAGTTCCCACTGCTAGTGTTAAAAACAGGTCTGAGCACGTTTTTTATTGTAACTTGATGGATTGTTGGTATTGCTTGAATACAAGGGCACCCCTACACTCAGTGGAGTGTAGGGAGTCAGTAAAAAGTATAAAACACACAACTCAAGAACAATAATCACACCAAGGGCCTAATGACAGTTACTGTTAACAGAAAGGTGGTCATGGACAATTTTTGCTGATTCAGTTGACACACAAGTGGATTTCAACTTCTCAAAACTTGCACACAATCCAACCAATTGGCATACAACCTATACTAAACCCTAGATGAACCTAATATCCAACAGATTACAAGCTTACTAGGCAGATTACCACAAAATCAAGCAAAGATAGACTTGCTAAATTTTTTAGCTCCTTATACCAAATTTAGACATGCAAGTTCATTAAAAGCCTATCCAAACTAAAAGCAAACACTGAAATAACCTTTATCTATAACAAAGAAGTGTATTTAGACTGATTATAAGCTAAGATGTGTCACCAATCCTAGCTAAAATGAAAATCCAAACACCCCCTTAAAAATCAGAACTTGGATTTTTCAAATTCAAAGCTTATGAAACCTATCTTAACTGCTTAACAACTATTCTAGCAAGCCTACAAACAACATTCAAGCATTAATAAACACAAATTACTCAAGAAAATCTAGTCAAGCAAAATCTCATCATATAGCATACAAATTAGGCAGATTCATGCATTTATAGGGTTCAAGCCTTACCAAGAGCTGATGCCATCTATATTTTTGCACTCATTAGCTTATAAATAAGCTGTTTGTAGAGATATCTTGTTGGGGTTCTACTGCAGAACCAAGATATAATATATCTTCTATAATCAGAATGGAACAAAAGGGAAGAATGAAGTTTGAACTTGTTTTTTACCCCTGCACAAACACAATTAAACAGAAAGAGAACAAAATCTCATAAACCACCAATGAGCTCAGTTTAAGTGAGCTTAATGGTAGCTTATGAGAGTAAGCTATTACTAAAAAAAATAACAATGAGCTTTTACTATGAAAATCTTTGACACCACAAACTTTTGTAATCATGAATAGTCCTACAAAGAACTTAACACCAAACTGATTTTAAACATGAAAAGTCCACTTTCACTTCATTAGCATGTAAAAATTTCAAGTTTTGAAAAGCTCTTTCAACACAAACACTTGAACAAAAAAACACGAATTTCTGAAAACTTAGAACCTTTTAATGTCTTAAACTAAAATGGAGAGAATTAAAGATTAACTAAAAATGGAACTCAGATTCTCGCAAATGATTTAAAATACTCTAAATATTTATTTATAAAAAAATATTACAAGAAACTGGAACAAAATGAAAGAAAGTCACAGGCGACCCCTTTATAGTACATTGATGAACATTATAGAGCTAAAAACCCTAAAGTTGTAAACTTCCAACTATGCCCTCTGATTTTGACTGAAAATTGGTCAATTGGTATCTTGTGAGTCTTTGTTGGATGCCAGCTGCAAAGAGTTGATCTTGGACATTTGTTTGCACTTGGGGACCAAGGAATGCGCCTTGGAGCGTTGATTTGCTATTGGATTCTTATTTTGCCCAAAATGGTGTGACAGGGGAAGGACGGGGGTCCCACTAGGAGTCACGGGGTAAATTGTTTATGGATGGGTTTGTTTTGGGTTATGGTGAATCATGGTTCTGGAAGGTTGGGGTGAAAACCCCTTTGTTTTGGGGAGATTAGGGATTAGGGTTTATGGGGATTAAGGTGTTAAGATTTTAAAAAAAAAGTTTGCCTCCCAAAACAGATTAGTTAATAATCTGTTTATTTAAAAATGTGGGTGGAAGTGTGATGTGGAGGAGAGGATGGTGGTGATTGGCTGGGAGAAATAAGTGGGGTGAGGTGGCGTGATTTGAGTGGAGGGTGATAGGTTGTTTGTCTGGACAGATTAAGTCCCTCAACTCCCATATTGTTGTCAAATAAAATCTAGCAGCCATAACTTCCTTTTTCCTTTGTTTTGAACTTTAGACAAATTACATAATCAGTCCCTGTCTTTGATAAATGTTGGAACAAGGGCTTTTTATGTTATAAAAGCATTCTCCAAGGGTATAAATGATATATTCTTGAAACTTAAGGGACCCCATTGTAATATTTGAGATTTACAAGGGTATTAAGTGACAAGTCTTCAATAATTGAGGGACCATTCTTGCCAATCTTCAAAACTTCAAGGGCATTTTTGAAAATTCCCTATTTGGGCCCGGTTCTTTGTGCGGCTTCGTTTCCCGTGTTCGTTTTTGCTTCATTCTTGTAATCTTTTGGTGAATTCATGATATCCGTACCTGAAATACACAATGAACAAACACAGGCATATTTTTGGGTATTTTGATGATATTTTAAGCGTTTTAAGCCCGATTTGGATGATGAGACTATGTATAATTACAGTCTCATCAATAGAGAACCAAATACATAAAGATATGATAAATCTCGTACTTTTCCATGTAGAAGCTCATAAGGTGTTTTACCATGGCGTTTACGAATTAGTGACCGGTTTTGGGTGTACACTCCTGTAGATACTGCTTCTGCCCATAAAAACAATGGAGCCTTTGCGTAAATTAACATCATTCGAGCAGCTTCCATAAGTGTGTGATTTCGCCTTTTAACGGCATTGTTTTGTTGTAGAGTGCGTGAAACGGATGTTTCATGAGATATGCCAACTTCTTCATAATAATCACGCAAGATTTGATTCACAAATTCGGTTCCATTATCTGTACGAATGCGTCGGATAGTAGTGTTGAGACGCACTTGAATCATCTTGAGAAATCCGATGATGAATTTAGGTGCCTCATTTTTTGTTGTAAGAAATTTCACCCATGTAAACCGTGAGTAATCATCGACAATGACGAGGATGTACTTTTTACCACTAAGACTTTCAACACGCATTGTCCCACAAAGATCCATATGCAACAGATAAAGTTTCTCTTGGTTGGTGTCTTCAGTCTTGGGTTTGTATGATTTCTTAGTGCTTTTCCCCATTGCACACGCGGAACACAAATGATCCTTGTGAAATGAAATTTTAGGAAGACCACGAACAAGTTTGTTTTTCGCCAAATGATTAATAGCGTCAAAGATAATATGAGATAACCGTCGATGCCATAACCATGACTTAGTCTTCGATGCTTTGGAGAGAAGACATATGGGAGAAGCGGCCATCATGTCTTGTAGAGACAAAGTGTACAAATTATTCCCTCGAGTACCTTTCAATAAATCAACCCCTTCCAAATTACGAATGAAGCAGGTATGCTCTCGAAAAGCAACTTCTAGGTTTGCATCACAAAATTGTCCCACAGAAAATAAGTTGTGACCGAGACCTTCCACATAATACACTCTTGAAATAATAACATTCCCAATATGATATTCGCCATAACCCATTATCTTTGCAATATGATCATTTCCAAATCGAACCGTACCAAGAAACTTGCTGACAAAATTTCTGAGCTGAGAGTGATCTCCGGTCATATGCTTGGAGCAACCAGAGTCCAAATACCAGAGAACAATTTGGACCACCTGTTTTCAATAACAACAATAGACAATGCATTGGAAACTATTGGTTCCAGAGTGTTAGCAGATACAGATATAAGATTATCAGAATTGCTAACATTTGTGTGACCCTTAGATTTCCTGCATTTTCGAATGTGAGTTTTAGCACTAACATGTTTTACTGTTCCAACTTTCTTAGGTTTTGGACTATTCGCGGGCACTACAATGGGAGTAAACCTATTTAAAGGGCACTTGGTTCTTACAGTAGTGTCGATGTTCCTAGTTAAAGGACACGCTTGTGTTTTGGTAGCCTTGTTACTCCTAGTTAAAGGGCACGCTTTCTTCGCTTTAGTGGGAGTGATCCTAGTTAAAGGGCACATATTTCCTACTATAGTGAAAGTTCTACCAGTGGGGCGCCACATCCAACCAACTTAAGCTAACACTTTCCCAGTCGGTTTCCATTCTAATCTATTTTTCCGGGCATACATATCATTCACATGGTCAATAAGGCAAGAATCATGACGACTAGAAAACATACATTCATTGCATTTCCAACATTTCAAATTAGAATTCACAGTAGGCTTAGAACGCTGCACAACCGCAGAGCCTTTAGGTTTAGCTACATGATTCTTTTTATTCAAAACAGAAATAACATTCCTAGGATGGGCTTCTACTTTCTTCTTCACTTGACTACTATATGGGGGCAAGATCCTATCATTCTTCTTGTTTCTTTTAAGCTTAGATCTTTGAGCCTTAGTAGTGGTGCTTACTCCTGTAGAAGGCAACACGGGAATATTAGAAGCTGGTTTTGATTCTGCCTTATCTTTAGTGACCAAAGTTTGAGACGGTTTAGTCCTAGGGCCCTTATTAAATGGTGTGACGGCTATAAGGTTCCTTTTGATTGCACTAGAGGACGATGTTGAGATAGTGGTTGCGTTATCCACAACATTTTTACCTTTTAGAGTACGAAGTGTTTCCTTTAACTCAGCCAAGACCAGATTCTTATCACAAATTTGTTCCCTCAAATCAGATATTTCCACCGACTTTCGATTCAATTGTTCAATCAATGATTGATTCTGTGAATTGGTATTAACACATGCGGGCTTTACTGAATCAAAGAGTCGTGTATATTTCTGTTTTAAGTTATCAAATTTGGACAAAATCTTGGAAACTCGATTATCTAGATCAAGTTTAAAATTATCAGCGGCCTCAAGTACGTTCACACAGTTAAGCTCCTTAGATTTCTCTATGTCTATCGGCAAAGATGTAGCAACTTTGTCACTTGGCTGACGCTGTTTTGATTGTAAATTCAATCGAAAATTCTTTTCAAAGTTTGCATCATCGATATTAACACCTTCGAATGACGTTTCAAATATTTCTTGAATAAATTGTTGCTTGCATTCAAGCGAAATACAATGTGTTTGAATCTCATCAAAACATTTTGAAAGCGAAGAATATGAATCTTGAAGCTTTAAAAATTCAGCGTCAGATTCGTGACAAGTACTATCTACCACATTATCCACAGATTCAACATTATGCACAATAGAATCATTATCAACACTTTTATTCACACAGACAGAAACTATATCATGAGACATCACTTTCTTCAGAAGCTGATCATTTTGGCGTGAAACCCGTTCTATTTCAAGTAAACTGTTTTCATAAGCATCATCCATTTCATTGAAAACACGTTTAACTTCTTCTATTTCCAAATGCAAATCTTGATCAAGATTACTAAGACAAGCTTTAACATTCTTTACAAACGGAACAATTTCGTCTCGGAACGCAGCTCTAGTGTGCTCAAAGTTCCATTCACCTTCCGTTATGGCCGTGGCCGTCGTACGTTCCAAAATGACCTTGTCAAAATCGGCTAAGTGTTGGTGTACCGCGTTTAAGTTAACGAACGCCTTACTTACCGGTGGAAGTAACTTTGTTAAATCCGTTTTGACAAGTGTAGGAGACGTACTAGGAGAGTTTTCTTTTGACAAACTTGGGGGCACAAGAACTGTTAGTTCAACTAATTCCTTTTGTAAGCGAATTCGTGTCTTTTTAGAAAGTTGATCTTTATTATACTTATCATAATCAATCGTATGGCATTTTGAAAGCATTTTAGAATGAGTTTCTTCCGCAAGTGACTGTGTCTCCTCAGTACTACGAACAAAAGGTGCTTGTTTCGATTTGCCAGTTATGGTAATATCATAAAGACTGGGAATATATTCCTGAGCTTGTTTTGCATAACCGAGATTAGGTGGTAAATCTTGAAGACGCCTAAGTTCGAGTTATTTAAATGATTTAGTTAAAAATGAACCTTTTCTGTGGAAGCGTATTGTTTTAAAAGCTGTTGTTCCTTGAATTTAAGAAGTTTGGTAGCATTAATTTCTGATTCAACCTTTTTAGACTCGAGAGTTTCGAAATCCATTTTAAGTTTCTGAAAATCATTGACAACCGACTCTTTTTCTTTTAATTCATTGGAAAGATTAGCTATTAATGATTCTGTAGAAACTAGAGGGGGGGGGGGGGGGTTGAATAGTTTCTTAAATTTACTTGTTAAAAATATGGTTTCCAAAAATCCTTTTTCAAAAAAACTTAGGCTTGAGGAAATATGTGAAATCTTCTTATGCACAAATATGAACAATGATAGTGTAGCTAAACTAATACTAACAAAAATATATCCACAAAGAATAAAGAATGATAGTGTAGCTAATCTAATATTAACACATGTATATGCAAAAAGTAATAATGAATGTAAAGAGTTAAGGGTAAGAAAGATCAAACCGAACACCAAGGATTTATAGTGGTTCAGCAACGAAGCTCACTCCTCGTTCCTACTCCACTCCTCGAGTACTCCTTACTCGAGAGTTCACTACACAACAAGCTCCTTATGGTGGAGAAAACCGTACACGTCGCTTAACCAATTTCCGACTCTAAGCTAAAAGTCGAGCCCTAATCGTAGCTAGGACCAATCTACACAACTATACTTAGTACATACATAACTTCCAAATAGACACAACTACTTGGATCTTCACAACTATGACACAACTACAAGTATATAAAAATTGATCTTCAATGGATCTTTGGTGGTGGACTCAACACTTCACTAGGATAGTGTTATTCTCTTTGCACTTGGAGAAGAAGAGATGGAAGAACAAGATTCACTTCTTAAACAAGTAATAATCAAACAAATTATCAAAGATTTGAGTGATTAAAGAAGGGGTTTGAATCTGGAAATGAATGTGCAAAAGAGGTGAGGTGAAAAGCTGAGAATGGCCAACTATTTAAAGGACAAAGGAGCCAACGGCTAGTTCTGCCCGCGGTACCTTATCACAGCCCGCGGTACCTTATCGATAAGGTACCGCCTAGGCGCTAAGGTACCGCCGGACTAGACTCCGCTCCTTTTTGTCCTTTAGTGGTGGAGGTCTTATCTGGGTATAAAAATATCCTGAAAGGATATTCTTAACAGAATAAGAATATGCCATTTTCAAAGTTCAAATAATTAATTTAATAAAACATTTTCTTAAAAATAAAGTTTAATAAAAACTTGTCACATTTAATAAAAGGTGAGTTTTAAGAAAAGATTAAATCACTTGATCACTTGATTAAGGTTAGTACTTGTTTATCCATAGCTTAAGTGAAAATGGGTAAAATGAAAAATACTTGAACTCAAGAATTCGTTTTTCGTTGTTTTCGTAAATGCTTGTTTTTACATATTGTCGTAATCAAAATTAAGCGAGACCAAAAAATGCAAGTAACGTTTTTAGTCATTATTGCATTAACAATCTCCCCCTTTTTGATTCCGACAATACATAAACTCAATCACACAAAAGCAAGATTTTCGAAGACGAGTTTATTCATTTCTCCCCCTTTGTCGAAGCAAAAAGGTTGCGTAATCCGGTGTTGAAGAAACGGACTTTGCAAAGACTCCCCCTTGGTGCTTACTCCCCCTAGCTTGGGGCATCGAGGAATCGAGATATGGTGACTAGCTACATAGAAGGGTTAGTTGAACAAAAGAAACAACCAACAATATATAGCAATAGGTCACATAAAGAAAATTAAAAGAGAAGAAAACACAAAGACAAAGATCCAAGATAGGTTACTAAAGAAACATCATACAAAGAAGTATGGAAAAAGGAACAAGCCAAAAGCATAAATCTAATCCTAGTTATTCTAGAATTCTAAGATTTGCTTGAATTTGGTGTCTTGAGGATAAGCAATCAATGCTTATATGAAAGACAAGGTAATAGCGGAGGGTGGTGGTGGTGGCTTGTTGGAGATCTCATAATCAAAGTGAAGAGGAGGCTTGATTAAGAGACTCTTGATGTAGCTCAACTCCTCATAGATGTGTGCCATAGCAAGATGTTGATATTGACAACAATGACAATATGTTCCATGGTGCATGACATTATCATGAGAAGGACGAAGAACACTAAAGGGTGGTGGTGGAAGAAAGGAAGTTCCACAATCAACATTCTTGGTAGGAGAAATGTGATTAAGAGTGTTCTTGGGAGGGTTTGGATTGAAAGCAATTGGAGAAAATGGAGGAGATTCAAGGCTTTCATTGGGAGAATAAGACATTTTAGTTGTGAAGTAATGCAAAATGCTTATGGTTTAAATAGGGAAGGCTTAGGGTATTTTTGGGGTGGTCAAAGGGTTTGAAACAAAGATTCTCAAAAAGGTTGGAGCAAATCTGGAGTTTCAGACAAAAACCCGAAAAGGAAGGCCACTGTAGGGGGTTCCTTATCTATGGTGGTGGTACCTTATCAATAAGGTACCGCGGCTCACTTATGGAACCGCCTGCAGAAGCAAGATTTGGTGTTTGTAGAAAGATTTTTCAGCAAATCTTATTTTTCTAGTCTAACTTATCATAGGGATGTGCTTAAAAGCAAAGATAGACAAAGAAAATATATGCAAACTTACCAAATAGAGATATGACCAACATACATGGATTAAAAAATCAATGTAGGAGGTGTGTAAGACAAGACCTTAAGTCATGACACAATGATCCTCTATGATTCAGTCTTGTTCTTGCTATGTTTGAGAGAATCATACATATGAATTATGTAAGCTCTATATTAATAGCGAGAATCTATGAAAAATCGTTTTTAGATTGAATTAACAATGTCAAGCGAATATCTCAACCATTTTCGAAAGATACTTTGAGAGTTTTGAAAAGGAGATGGGAAGATTTTTCAAAGGAATTTTAAAAGACTCAAGGACTCAAAGTGGTAACAGAAAACACACAAGAAGAAAGGAAATTAAGGAAGATGTTCCATTAATCCTAGACCTAGACGCAAGTAATAAAAAGGTTCCCTCTTAAGTGGCTTAGTGAAGATATCGACTAAGTTTTCCTCGGAGGGCACCTTTTCAATAGTAATGTTCCCCTTTTGAACATTATCCCTAAGGAAATGGTGTCTAATTTCTATGTGTTTGGTTCGCGAATGTTGTACGGGATTCTTGCTTAGGTCTATAGCGCCTTTATTATCGCACATGATGGTAACATCATCAAGAGAAATCCCGTAATCAACAAGCGCTTGCTTCATCCATAGAGCTTGTTGGCATGCTTTACCGGCACTCACATACTCGGCTTCCGTGGTGGATATCGCAAGAGCGGTTTATTTCTTGGAGAACCAAGAAGTTAAACAACAACCCATGAAGGTACAAACTCCACTAGTGCTTTTCCGATCCACATAGTCTCCCGCATGATCCGAGTCCGCGTAGACAATGGTTTCTACGCCGGTCCCTTTAGGATACCATAATCCTAAATGTATAGTGCCTTTAATGTATCAGAAGATACGCTTAACCGCTTCAAGGTGAGAGGTTTTGGGAGCGTCTTGGAAGCGAGCACAAAGGCAAACACTAAACATGATATCCGGTCGACTTGCCGTTAGGTACAACAAACTACCAATCATACCTCTATATTTGGTGTTGTCTACCGACTCACAATCATCATCTACGAGTTTAGTATCCGAGGCCATAGGGTCTTCATTGGTCTAGATTCTTCTAATCCAAATTTCTTTAGCATTTCTTTAGCGTACTTAGACTGTCTAAAGAAAATACCATCGTCCATTAGTTTAATTTGGAGTCCTAGAAAGAAGTTAAGTTCTCCCATCATACTCATTTCAAACTCATCATGCATGATTTTGGCAAAGTCATCACACAATTCTTGACAAGTTGAGCCAAATATAATGTCATCAACATATATTGGTTCCTATAATGGTAGAACTTCTAGGTGGAGGAACAAGTTCCCAAACATCATTGGCAATGAATTGATTCAATTCTTCTTGCATCGCAATGACCCAACTCTCATCCGTCAAGGATTCTTTAACATTCTTAGGTTCAATCAAGGAGACAAAACAAAAGAAGTTGCTTTGGTTTTGGACTTGAGATCTTAGGGTCCTTTGATTTAAGTCACCAATGACATTATTGAGAGTATGATCCCTAGACTCCTTAATGTTTACTTCCTTTTCAACACTAAGGTCTTCAACTCCTATTTTTCTAACCTCTTTGGCTTTAACTACTTCTAATTCATCCAAGTCATCATCAACCAATGGTGGTGTCTTGGGTGAAGGAGGGGTTTCATCAAAGGTTACGTTGAGTGATTCTTCAATAACCCCTGAGGTTCTATTTAGGACTATGTAGGCCTTACTAGTTTGGGAATAACCTAAAAGGATACCTTCGTAAGACTTTGGGTCAAACTTGGTAAGGTAGTCTTTGGTGTTGAGGATAAAGCACTTGCTTCCAAACACCCTAAAGTATTCTAATGAGGGTTTCTTACCTTTAAGAATCTCATAGGGGGTCTTTCCTAGGAAAGGTCGAATAAGAATTCGGTTGAGAATATAAGTCGATGTATCTATGGCATTGCACCAAAACTTTTGAGGCAACGATTGCTCGTTTAACATCGTCCTACTCATCTATTGGAGAGTCCTATTCTTCCTTTCAACTACCCCATTTGATTGTGGAGTGCGAGGAGCCGAGAAGTTATGGGTAATACCATGAGCTTCACAAAAGGCACCAAATTGCACTTCATTATCAAATTCCCTACCATGACCCGTCCTAATAGAAACAATTGAACATCCTAGTTGATTTTGAATTCTCCGACTAAAGATTTCGAAGTGATCGAAAGCTTCATTCTTAGATGCCAAAAATCTAGTCCAAGTGAATCTAGAATAGTCGTCAACTATAACTAGGGTATAAAGGTTACCTCCATAACTCCGTATGGCGGAAGGTCCAAAGAGATCCATATGTAGGAGCTCTAAGCACCGAGAGGTCGAAACCAAATTCTTGGCATTGTGACTTGAGTGAACTTGCTTTCCAACTTTGCAAGCATCACGAAAGTGACTATCAAACTTAATCTTGGGGAGGTGTCTTACCAACTCCTTAGAGACTAAAGATTGAATTAAACGCATATTAGCGTGACCTAATCTCCTATGCCAAAGAGTAGAACTATCATCTATAGTCGCAAGACATATGTTGTCTTTTGACTTCTTATTAACCTTCATGACATAAAGCCCATGCTTTCTAACACCTTTTCCAATGACTTTTCCATCTTTTACGATTTCACTGTCATGTTCCGAAAAGATGACCTTACACTTATTATCACAAATTTGACCTATACTTAAAAGGTTAAAACCTAATTTATCTACGTGCTCAACATTTTCAATGGTCATGGAGTCAAGAGAAACCGTACCTTTGCCAATGATATTACCACGTAGACTACTAGCGAATGTGACGTTACCTCCATCATATGCTTTGTATTGTGAGAACAAACTTTGATTACCCGTCATGTGTTTAGAACATCCACTATCCTTAATCCACTCATCGGGCTCCAAATCAATTCCCAAGCATATCTAGGTAACAATACACAAGATCAAACATTTGGTCCCCAATATCTCATGGGTCCAAAATTGTTAGTTCCAAACATCCCTTGCATTTGGTTGGGATGCATGAATGAGGTGGGGATTCCCCATGGAGAACAAAATGGAGGAGGGTAGTAGTTCATGTAACCATTTTGTTGTTTATTACTTCTCCTAGGTGTGTTTGATCTAGGTTTAGAGTTATTATATTTCCTTCTAGGTGTTGGAGTTTTACTTCTAGGTCGTGAGTTGTTTTGATTATCTCTTATAGGCGTTGTCGTTCTACTTCTAGGCTTAGACTCATTCCGTACTCTAGGTGGAGTAGAAGATAATCTAGATAAACTTCTATTTACCATGAGAGGTTTACTTAACGGCTTATAGAACTTACTAATAGCATTGTCGTCAAGTATGGGTAATTGAACCTTATTAACAGTAAGATGCTTTGGTTTTTCATTTAACTTAGATTTTTCAGAAAGTTCAGAGTTTTCACAAAAATCAACTTCTGGCCGCGGTACCTTATCTATGGCCGCGGTTCTATAGTGATAAGGAATCGCGCCATACGATGTGGAACCGCGTCCAGAAGGTGTTTTCTGTGAAAACCTGACTTGTTTTGGTTCACTAGTTGAGGCTTCATTTGAGTTAAAACCTAGACCAAGTTTTTCCTTAGAATGAACTTGTTTGTTTAACATATCATCAAGAGCACTAGTACCTTTCATGAACTTTTCCAATTTAATGGAGGTGCTTTTGAGATCATCATTCTCTAATCTAAGTTTCTCACAACTTAAGCAACCTAAATCAACCTCTTTGTTTTTCTCAAGTATAGCCAATTTCTCCCTAAGTTCATTGATCTCATTTTCAAACTTATTTTTGGTTGATTTTAAGGTTTTATTCTTTTCTTTGAATTTAAGACTAAGTTTGTGTAAGCTATCATATTTGCCTTCAAATTCAATATCATCTAAAGTGGAACTATCATTGCTATAATAATCGGTTTCGGAATGTACCTCTTTAGAAGTGTGAGCCATAAGACATTTCTCCTCTTTGGGGTTGTCTCATCATCTTCACCGCTATCGCTCCAAACGCCACTAACAAATGCCGTGTGGTTCTTATCACGAGCGGGCTTTGGACAATCACCAATGAAGTGATTTGGATCACCACATCTAAAGCAACTCCTATCACCTTTTTCGTTCTTGACAAACCGATTCTTTAAAAATGGTTTCTTGTCATAGTTTGGTTGCCTAACGTGTTGACCTCGTCTCTTGAAGAACTTCTTGAAATCTCTCACCGCCAATGCATACTCGTCGTCATCACTTTCCGAGGAACTATCATGGTCACTTTGTGCCTTCTTGGCTTTAAGTGCAAGAGATTTCCTTTCACTCTTGGTTTTTACTAATTCCGAGTCCTTCAAAATTATCATCTCATGAACCTTCAAGTTTCCTATGAGTTCATCGAGTGATAAAGTTGAGAGATCTTTCGACTCTTCAATAGCCGTGACTTTTTCTCTCCACTTTGGATGTAAGGCCCTTAGAAACTTCCTAACATTGTTCTTGCTAGAAAAACCTTCATCAAGTGCTTTTAGACTAGTAATAATGGTGTTAAACCTAGCAAATGCACTATCAATAGTTTCATCTTATAAGATGACAAATTGTTCATATTGTTGGACAAGAAGATCGATTTTACTTTCTTTGACTTGGCTATTACCTTGGTGGGTTACTAAAAGAGTGTTCCAAATATCTTTAGCGGTATCACACATAAAAATTCTTTCATACTCTTTCTTAGGCAAAGCATTATAAATCACCATTTTAGCCTCATTATTTTTTGAAAGTTTCTTTTTAGTATCATCATTAGCTTTGTCAAAAGTGACTAATTCTTTTGTTTTAGAAACTACATTAAATTGAAAGGGTAAAAAATCACCATTGGTAATAACATGCCAAAGATCTAAATCTTTTGATTTCACATAAGTTTCAAATCTATTTTTCCAATAAATAAAACTATCGGTTTCAAAAAGTGGTGGTCTTTGCATAGATTGCCCTTCTAGGTACTTGTTGGAATCCATAGATCGATTCAAGTTTTAAAATACAATATACTTTAAAAAATTCTTGAGCAACCCGCTCTGATACCAATTGTAGAAACTAGAAGGGGGGGTTGAATAGTTTCTTAAATTTACTTGTTAAAAATATGGTTTCCAAAAATCCTTTTTCAAAAATACTTAGGCTTGAGGAAATATGTGAAATCTTCTTATGCACAAATATGAACAATGATAGTGTAGCTAAACTAATACTAACAAAAATATATCCACAAAGAATAAAGAATGATAGTGTAGCTAATCTAATATTAACACATGTATATGCAAAAAGTAATAATGAATGTAAAGAGTTAAGGGTAAAGAAAGATCAAACCGAACACCAAGGATTTATAGTGGTTCGGCAATGAAGCTCACTCCTCGTTCCTACTCCACTCCTCGAGTACTCCTTACTCGAGAGTTCACTACACAACAAGCTCCTTATGGTGGAGAAAACCGTACACGTCGCTTAACCAATTTCCGACTCTAAGCTAAAAGTCGAGCCCTAACCGTAGCTAGGACCAATCTACACAACTATACTTAGTACATACACAACTTCCAAATAGACACAACTACTTGGATCTTCACAACTATGACACAACTACATGTATATAAAAATTGATCTTCAATGGATCTTTGGTGGTGGACTCAACACTTCACTAGGATAGTGTTCTTCTCTTTGCACTTGGAGAGGAAGAGATGGAAGAACAAGATTCACTTCTTAAACAAGTAATAATCAAACAAATGATCAAAGATTTGAGTGATTAAAGAAGGGGTTTGAATCTGGAAATGAATGTGCAAAAGAGGTGAGGTGAAAAGCTGAGAATGGCCAACTATTTAAAGGACAAAGGAGCCAACTGCTAGTTCTGCCCGCGGTACCTTATCACAGCCCGCGGTACCTTATCGATAAGGTACCGCCTAGGCGCTAAGGTACCGCCGGACTAGACTCCGCTCCTTTTTGTCCTTTAGTGGTGGAGGTCTTATCTGGGTATAAAAATATCCTGAAAGGATATTCTTAACAGAATAAGAATATGCCATAAATGCTAACTCCTCTGAATCCAAAATCTTTCCCTTAGACTGAGCATCAACTAAATACATTTTCTCACGAAACCATGCATCATCCCTACTCCTTTTCGGTTGAGTGCATTGCCTAGCCATATGACCTTGTCCTCGGCAATTGTAGCAAGTCATAACCTTTTGAGGACCAATGTGGCTTCCATTTCCATTAGCTTGAGAATTCACAGCTTGAGCATTCACAGTCCTTGTAGGTGCTCCATATGAAGTTTTCCTTCCCTGAATAAGTTGCACTGTGACTTCACCATCTTGAACGGTAGCTTGTTGTCGAGGATTTGAAGAGGTGCGGAGCTGATTGTTTGTTGGTGTAAATCCTCTAGTTGCAACAAGTTTTGACAAGTAGGCTGTGAGATGGTTTAGAACATCAGATGGCGTATCATTTGGAGTAAAAACCGGTTCTTGGATTGGTGGAAATTCATTAGAGTAGAAAGCTTGTGCTGGTTGTGCTTCTATTGGAAAATATCCTTGCTGAGGAGTATAGCCCATTGGATAAGTGTTGGCTCGTGATGGTGATGTTTGATATGGTGGTTGCTTTGGAAAAGATTGTTGATGAACACTTTGTTGAAATGCTTGTTGTGGCATCATTGGTGGTGTATAAGATGGTTGTTGTGGTTGCTGATAGGTGTGTGGTGGTGGCTACTGCAAGTATGATGGTTGTTGATAAGTATAAGCCATGTTTTGTTGAGAAGCATACATGGCAAGTGGATCATGAACTTGAGGTTTAGACAACCGAGCCTCGATCACATGGCATTCGTGTTGTTGAAGAAAAGCTTGAAGTTGATCCACATTGGTGTTATGCAAGTCCTTAGCCAATTTAACATCCGTCACGTATTTTTTCCATTCTGAAGGAAGAGTGTTCAAATACTTGGTGTTCAATTGAAACGTAGGAATTGCCATGCCATAGATATTGAGCTCATTCAACAAAAGGGTAAATCTCAGATAGTAGTCATTGAGAGTCTCCCCTGGCACATAGGCAAACTTATCAAAAGTATCATAAAGCTTACACTCTCGTTCTTGTTTAGTTAACGAGGTGCCTTGCATTAGAACATGAATTCTATCCCATAACTCTTTGGAAACTTTATGTTTGCTGACGAGTTTGTAGACATCTGGAGGAACGGCTTGGAGAATGATGTTTGTAGCATACTTATCACATTTGTCTTGAATCTTCATATCTGCAGTCAATTCACCCGTTGTGCGAGGACGAGTAGTCGTACCTTCCGTCACTGTACCATAATCTAATGGTCCATTGAGCACCGATGCCCAAATGAGATGTCCATTCTCTTTGTTCAACATGTAAAGTTCCATTCGGGAAGTCCAATCCTCGTACATAGACTTCTCCAACATAGGTGGACGATTATCCGTACCCGAGAGGATGGACTTATCCGTAAGAGATGTGTACTCCATTTCAATAAGTTAAGATTTACAAAGTTGATCGAACAATGAAAGAAAGTAAATGTGTTTGTTGTTGTGTGTAAAAGCCGAGAAATAATGTTAAAATCCCCTAAAATATGTTCTCGATAAACCAAAAATTCCAAGATGAAATAAAACACGATTAAAAATTTTCAAAAAAACGTTTTTTAAAAATCTTGGAATACTTGTCGTTCTATCGCAATGCCTAAAAGGAATGCTGTCGCAATGTCTAAAGGAATGCTGTCGCAATGACTAAAAGGAATGCTGTCGCAATGTTCAATCGCAATAATTCCTATCACAATAATCCAATCACAATAAATCCTATCGCAATGTTCCAATCGCAATGTTCCAATCGTAATAAGTTCTATCGCAATGTCCAATCGTAATAATCCAATCGCAATACCCTGTCGCAATGCCCTGTCGTAATATCCTGTCGCAATACCCTGTCGTAATATCACAAAAACAATCCAGTCGCAATGTGAATCGCAATATGGATCACAATAACAAGGAACTCCAATCGCAATATGGTCGCAATAACAGAAGAACTCCAATCACAATCCCAATCGCAATATGGATCGCAATGTTAAAACCCTAGATATTGCGATGGGAGCTGTCACAATAGTATAAACAATATACTCTTTTTTCCACTTTTCTTTGACAAAACACACCAAATTCGAGATTTTAAGCCAAAAATTGATCCCAACACCCAAAATTTTTGCGTTTTTAACCAAAGAAACAATACCAAGTCACTACCACAACTATATAGATGATTTGTATCAAGATTAAACCATAAAAAACACAAAAAAATTTGGACATGGGTTTGTATGGATCAAAAAGCTACAAAAATCAAGAACACGAACACATAAACAATACAATCATCCCATGGCTCTTGATACCATTTGTAGGATATGTAAATCTTGCTTATGTTTTAGAGAGAGAAAGAGATAGAGAGATGGTGGATTTCACACAATTCTAGAGAGAGAAATAAAGATAACTATGTGTAAAATTATGAAGAACCACTACCCTCTCCATCAAAGGAGAGGGTTTATATACCCAAGCCTTGTGATGGGTTTGGGCTTACAATGTTGGGCCGGCCATAAAAGCATGGACCGGGCTTTTCCTTGTTTGATATATTATAAGATATCTAGACTACGAGCTACTACTTAATATATTGTCGGAGTGACCGAATCTTCCTAAATACGTAAAAACGTATTTCCAACACATAACATGTTTCTGATTATTGTTATCACAAAAGAATCAATTACTTTGATTATGGCATCAAACGTATTGTTACGATGTTTGTTTATATAATTAGTGCATCCAAAATATGTGTTACGGCATCTCTTAGTATGATAAGAGCATCATATTGAGTTAAGGAATCTATTAGTATCTGTTAGTATGATTATGGCATCACACAATTTGTTAAAACGTTTGTTTCTATAATTACTACATTCAAAATATGTGTTCTAACATATTTTCTAAGTATAATAGTTACAATATTATTTTTTTGTAAAAGAATGCCCTAAAATTTCTCAAATAGATGCACTAAAGTGCGTGCTTTTAAAAAATTTGAAATTTTTTTTTGAGAAAAAAATATTTGAAAAAAGAATGTTTTAAAATTTTTTTTTTTAAAAAAAATAACTTGAAAAAGTTTTTCTTGAGAAAAAAAAAATTTGAAAAAAAGTTTTTGAAAAAAAATATTTAAAACAAAAATTTCGATTTTTTTTTGAAAAAAATCGATTTTTATTTAATATTAAAATTTTAAATTAGATTATATAAATAAATAAAGTTTTTTTAAAGTTTACCTTAAAGTTTGAATGTTTAGAAAATCTACCCTTTAACTTAGTTTTCTAGGTTTTCTATTTAGATGAGGTTTTCTCACGATCCCATTCCTATATATATATATATATATATATATATATATATATATATATATATATATATATATATATATATATATATATATATATATATATATATATATATATATATATATATATATATATATATATATATATATATATATATATATATATATATATATATATATATATATATATATATATATATATATATATATATATATATATATATATATATATATATATACATATATACATATATATATATATATATATATATATATATATATATATATATATATATATATATATATATATATATATATATATATATATATATATATATATATATATATATAGAGAGAGAGAGTTTGGATCAAATGAGAAGAAACCTTAAAATAAGAAAGATAAGAAGAAACTATAACCGCATATTCGAGATGCATGCACTTAAATTAGATGCATCCTTATAATCTTAGATGCATTATAATGCATCATAACATGTTTTATAGCTTTTATTTAGATGCATATACGTATATTAGATGCATTTCATGATTTATTTATATTTTTGTTCCTCTACACGTTTCCAAATCATGAAAATCAATTTGTACCATCTACACATCAAATTAACTTTCGAAACTCAAGATTGTGCATCTACATGAATAGAAATGCATCTAATGCAAGTCTTTGCATCTCAAATGTGTGGTTTTAGTCTCTTCTCACCACTTCTTATTTTAAGCTTCTTCTCATTGGATCCTTACTATATATATATATATATATATATATATATATATATATATATATATATATATATATATATATATATATATATATATATATATATATATATATATATATATATATATAGATTTGGGATCAAATAAAAACTTCTTGTAGTTATAAAGTGAGAACCCAATAAAAACATGACACATGGATACTAAAGATTTAAGTTATTATATAATAAAAAATATTTAAAAAGGACATAATAGGCATTTTACTTTTTCATTTATTTCTCTCATTTTCATATTGATTGCTTCCCAGCTCTCATCCGTCGAGCCAAATGTGCTTCTTCTCAAAAAAACAAAGAAAGAAAAGAAAACCCAATCATAATCATCCCCTATTTTTTAACATCTATAACTTGTCTACATCTCTCATCATAAAATATAACAACAACATCACACCACCTTTCTTTATTTACTCAGATTCAAAGACTAATGGTCTCTCAACCGATCCACACCCTTTCTTTATTTTTAACCTTATCAAATCAATCGATTATGTTGCCTCTCAAACTGATCGATTATTTTCGACTTGTTTTGCACCGAGGTGTTAGATGTGTGAACGAGGCGTTAGATCTAGATGTGCACCAGGAAAATATATGAACCGAGTTGTTAGATGTGCACTAATTGATTATGTGAACTGAGGTGTTAGATGTGCACCAATCGAATATGTGTACCGAGGTGCTACATGCGCACCAATCGAATATAAGTGTTAGAACTTATAAGTGGAGCAGTTGCATATGTACCGAGTTTTTAGATGTGCACCGATCGCTGTTGTTCCGCTATTGTCGTCTGAATCTGCCATGCCGTTGTCATCTGTACACCGGTTTGATGTACCGTAATGTACCGTTATTTTATGTACCGTCATGTACTCGGTCCTGATATGTCCGGTGTACTAGAATGTGCCGGTGCTCGGTATCGGTTTTGATATGTCCGATGTACCGCTGTTCGGTTCACCAGAATGTACCGCTGATGTATATATCAAATTTGTATAGAAATAATTTTAGATCTCTTTGTGTACCATATTTTATTGTTGCATGTATATATTGTTATTTAATGGTTTATATAACAACTTTGTTTTACTACAGCAATTGCAATTCTGATGTACCACCATTTATGAGTTTCATGTTTTCATGTCATTTGTACCACTTGTGTTTTCATTGTACCATTTGTATCAGTATTTTACTATACGAGTGTTAGAAATACGTTTTAACGTATATTAGAAGTATCGGTCACTCCACAATATGATTTATGTTGTAATAGCTCGTAGTTAACAATTAGTTAAATATTACTTATTAAGTTAAGTAAGAACCGGTCCATGGGCTTGTCATGGACCGGCCCAAGCCCATTGTAAGCTTGGAGTATAAATACCCCTTTCCACCATGGAAAGGGGTTGGTTGTTGTTCTCATTTCACTTTCATATTAATAAAATCATACACATTTTCTCTCACTTTCTCTCTCTAGTTTCTCTCACTAGAAAACATCAACCCACTTCATAGATTCATAGGTTATCAATATTCTACATTTGGTATCAAGAGCAATGGGGTGATTTAAGGTAAGGATTGTGTTGCTTTTTTAGTTTTTGAATCAATTAGTGATCTTTAGAAAAAATCAATCTTGAATCTTGTTGTTTTTGGTGTTTTTGTTATTGGGATTGATTGATAAGGATTGGGTTTAGCTTATTTTGGTAAAAATCATAAAACTTTTTGTGGTTTTGGATCAAAAATCGGATTTAAAGCTGTTTTTATAAGTCTCGGAAACATATTTCCAGAACATTCCGAATAGGTATTCCGAATAGGAGCAATATTCAGAATAGCAGAATTTTCCGCATAGACTTTCCGGATAGAAGGGTTTTTCCGAATAGCAGCAATTTTTCCGAATAGCAGAAACTTTCCGAATAGCCAATATTTTCCGAATAGCCAAAAACTTTCCGAATAGCAGCAATTTTTCCGAATAGCAGAAACTTTCCGAATAGCCAATATTTTCCGAATAGCCAAAAACTTTCCGAATAGCCAATACTTTTCCGAATAGCCAGTATTTTTCCGAATAGCCAAAATTTTTTCGAATAGGAGAAATATTCCGAATAGCTTTCCGAATTGCCCATCATTCCGAATAGCAGGTTTTCCGAATAAGCCAAATAGCCAGATATTCCGAATTGAAGAAATATTCCGCATAAGGGTTTTTCCGCATAAGGGTTATTCAGCATAAGGTTTATTCCGAATAGGGCTTTTTCAGAATAGGGTTATTCCGCATAAGGGTTATTCAGTATAAGGGTTTTCAGCATAGGATTATTCCGAATAGGTATTATTCCGAATAGGGTTTATTCTGAGTTTGGATTATTCCGTATAAGCAAGTTCAAGGGGTATTTGAGTTTTTTCGACGATCTTTAGTGGATTTAATCTTGATTACAACCAACACAACACAAATTCTCAACCTTTCTTCACTGCTCGATCAACCGATAATCTTTGAGTCTTTTAAGTGATCACAATGAATCCAAGTTCATTAATGCCTCAGATGACATCTCTTACGGATATCTCGATCATAACGGGGACTGATAGTCGTCCACCGATGCTTATTAAAGAGGTGTTTGAGGCATGTCAGGGCCGTATGATGCAATACTTGAAGGGCAAACCAACATACGTAAGGCTTATGGTCAAATCGATTTTGAATGGTCCACTCGACTATGGTACCATTGTGGCAAATAACGTGTCTCGACCAAGAGAATATGAAGAACTCACACCGGCACAACAACTCATTGCTGATGCTGATGAAAAGGCTTTACAGACTCTTCTCCAAGCTCTTCCGCATGATATTTATCGTATGGTTAGTCAATATACGGTTGCCAAAGATTTATGGGAACGTCTAAAGGTGTTGCTACAAGGTACGTCTCTCACCAAACAGGAAAGGGAGTGTCAGCTGTATGATCTGTTTGATAGATTCACGTACAGCCCAGGGGAAACACTACACGATTATTACTTCAGATTCACTACTCTAATGAATGATCTGAATGTATACAATCTCGTGATTGCTCCATTCCAGGTTAACACCAAGTTCTTGAATACTTTACCTCAAGCTGAATGGGGTGAGTATATTACTGATGTGAAGTTAACCCGGGATTTGCATAAGTGCAACTTAGATCAAATCTATGCTTTTCTTCAGCAGCATGAGAAGCATGTGATTATGCACCGTTCTCCTCGCGGTATGTACCCAGATTCCTTAGCTTTGATGGCAAATCAACCAAGTTTGTCACACAACAACACACCTTATATCTTGGGACATCAAGCCTATCATCCATCACCTTACATGACACCGACCTTCCCCCAATACTCGATTCTACCACAACCACCCACCTCACATCAGCAACAATATCGGTTCAATGCACCTTCACCACAGTATGCTTCACAACTTCATCCAGCAAATGTTGCACCTTATGTTCAGCCTTCATATTCTTCTTATCCAGAGAATGCAGCATATCCAACAAGCTACCCTGATCAAATGAGTATTCCTTCTACTGATTATGCAGCTCATCCAGATCAAGCACTGTATTGTGATGATGAGGAAGTCCCCGTTCCTGTATTCCAACAAGGAGCTGACCCAGTTGAAGTGCTAACTACTATGTCTGCTTATCTCACAAGAACTTTAAGCAAACGAGGATACAGAGGATCAGCTCCTACCAACAATCAGTTGAGGAATTCATCCAATTCTCGTCAACAAGCTACTATTGAGAATGGCAGGGTCATGGTTCAGCCTATTCAACCATATCAGGGGAGACCTACCACATCAACCACCAATGCTCGCACGGTCAATCAGGCACCAATGGCCAATCCTGCTCCACGGGCTAATTCCACGGGCAAGTTGAGAATGATTACATGTTACAACTGCAAGGAAGAGGGTCACATGTCCAGGGATTGTAAGAAACCCAAGAGGAGAAGGGATGGACAATGGTTTGTAGAAAAGATTTATCTGGTAAATGCTCAGGCACAAGGAAGGGAACTTGATGAAGAGGAGCTTGCATTTCTTGCTGATCCAGGGATTGCTGAACAAGACGTTGTCACTACGCAGAATGCAGCTTACCAAGCCGATGATCTTGATGCGTATGACTCCGACTATGATGACTTTCAATCTGCAAAGGCTGCTCTCATGGCAACTATCTCCAGCTTAGGGCAAGAAAAGAGATCTGAGGTACTTATTAATACCACCGATAATACCACTGATGCTAGTATTCAACCACATCAAGTTCTGCAAGAGAGTGCTGACTCGAATGAATCTTCGGTGGTGAGTCTTTCAAATGAAGAGACAAACAATGATAGCAATATCAATGTGAGTCCCCAGACTTTGAGTGAATCACAACCGGGACCCATTTCGCAAACGCCTACTCCTGCTCAACAAGATTTGGTCATGGTTCCTGCTACATTACTTAGCCAAATGAATGCTGCACTCTTAGAAACCTTAGCTAAGAATAAGAATTTGTCTGATGAGCTTACCTTAAGCAACGAGAAAGTTCAAACCTTGGAATTAGTGCCCTCGTCTAGTGTTCTAACTAATCTCGAATATGATCATTTTAGAAACAAACAAATGGGTCACTTGCAAGAAATTGAAAACTTAAGAGCAAACTTGTCTAATGAACTTAAAGAAAAGGAGTTAGTGGTCACTAATTTTCAAAAACTTCAAACAGATTTTGAATCACTCGAGTCTAAGAAGAATGAGATGGAGATTAATGCCACTAATAAGATTAGAAGTCTAGATTATTTGCTTTTAAGACAATACGCTGCTTCTCAACTAGTTCACTTATTTGATGCTTCATTTAGAGAATTTAACTTATCACGTCAAAAAGGCCTTCCCCCTAATCCACGGTATGCAAAACAAGCTTTAAGACATAGTCCTAGACTTTATAATGCAACTCAATTAGGATTGGCCTTAGAACCGATTGTTTTTCCTGGTGATCGAACAAGTAAGGAACTAGTTGATGAGGATCGGTCATACAATTCTGCAAAATATCCCGAGTGTGATTATTTTAAATTGAATAAGGAGCTTGCAAAAGCGGATTTTAGAATTCGCTTCCATATGGACAAAGATCTCATAACAGCACCAACCTACATATTAGATGAAGAAAACCCTAGTACTTTTCCTACACTTGTCAATATGGAAGGTCCTAAGGAAATTCCAAAGGATCTTCCACCTGTTAGCATTGTATGGTTAAACTTGCAAGAGATTAATCAATACTTTACTAATTTTGACAAGGTCATTTTGGAACGTACGACTTCAAATGGCCTAAACGCCGGAGAATGGGCTTTCGAACATATGAACGAGGTGTTTAAAAATGAGATCAATCCATTTGTCGAAAGTCTAAAAGGAATTTTTGCATCTCTTAAGGAAAATCTTGTGTTTGAAATTGGTGAAGTTCAAAAAGTGTTTTATGAAATGGACACCGCTTACGAACTACAACTAATTGAAAAAGAAAAGATTTTAACCGAATATGACCGATTCTTGTCTGCAGTAATCTCGTGTGATGTGCTTACTACTGTAAATGTTAATTATTCGAATGATCTTACATCCGCTATGATTAATTGTGATGCTGTGAATATTTGTAATGATATTTGTGATGATGTTTGTGATCTCTCTGTAAATGTTGCTGATACTGTAAATGAGGTAGATAATCATTCTTGTCACGAATCTAACGCTGAGTTTTTAAAGCTACAAGATTCTTACAATTTACTTTCAAAACGCTTTAATCAACTAGAACAACATTGTATATCTTTAGAATTAAAACAACAAACTCAAAATGAGAATCTTTTGATATCAAATGTTTGTGAAAACGGTGTTGAGAATAGTGACAAGATGATTGCAATTGTTAAGACATTAGAGGAAGAGATAATGAGATTGAAGAGAGATGTGTCATCAAATGAAACACTCAAAATGGAACTAGAGACTGCAGAGTCTAAAAACCAAGTCTTAGAAATTAGACTTTCGTCTGTTCTAGGGGAGATGGATCGGACAAGACAGGGACTATCCGCTCTTTATGGTTCACTAGAAGAACGCTTCGCGTTTAATACGGCACATCAACAATCTTATGTTGAACAACTGAACCAAAAGTGCGAGGAAATCTCTGATTTGAACATCCTGCTCATTGACAAAAATATGGTTTTGGCTGAGTTAAAGGAGACACTTCTTCTCACCCGACAAGAAGTTGTTGATAACTTAGCTACCGACTCTGCACCGTCCACTAGTGCTCCAACAACCAAGTCAGTAGTGCTTTATAAGAACCCGCTTCATAAGAGAAACCCAGTTACCTATGATGATTATATGAGGAATGCCATTAAGCATGTCGATCTTCTTAGGGATATTTTAGACGATCTTTATACCTTAGATCCCTCAAGTAGCGACTATTATTCGGCTCATGAATATATTAAGCGAGTTCAATATTGCTTGGCATATTTTCAATACATAGGTACACCAGGTTCTGCACTACTTAATAATAGGCCCATTGCTGTAACTCCATTTAATAAGACTCCAGGAGCAAAACCGTCATTGGCACAATCAAGTAAGGCACCTTTAAAATCTGTTGCTAATATTCCCACTTTGCCTTCTACAGGATTAAAAGAGACTACTAAGGCTAAAGGATCGCCACTCAAGAAAGATAAGATCAAGCCCTCCACTAGTAGTGCCAAAAAGAAGAAAGTAGAAGTTCACAATAGGAATGCTAGTTCAGTTTTAAATAAAAAGAATCATGTTAAGACTAAAAGCTCTGCGCCTGTGCAGCAGCCTAAACCATTCGTGAATTCTGATTTGAATTGTTGGAATTGTAATGAATGTATGTTTTCCCAGCGTCATGATTTATGTCTGATTGATCACGTGAATGAAATGAATGCTATTAAGAATGGTCTTGAATGGAAGCCAACGGGTAGAACTCGTGCCCAAGTTGGCTGGCAATGGCGTCCCACTGGTAGGACCTTTACATTAGATGGAAAAATGTGCCCTTTAACTAGGAATGCATCCATTGAGGTTAGGTCTGAGCGTCCTTTAGTTAGGAACACTCGCACTCAAGTATGGAAATAGCGCCCTTTAATTAGGTCAGTCCCCACTATAGTGCCTATCAGTGAAGAAATACCTCAGGATTTAAGCCAACTAGAATCTACACCACCAATTAGGAAGAAAAAGGCTAGGAAATCTAAGAAACCTAGAGTTAGCAAATCTAAGATTATTAAATCTGTACCTGCTAATAACAAGGAACACTCAGATTCCGATACCTCTACATTGTCTTCGTGTGGTGATATTTTCAGGTGGTCCAAATCATCCTGTGGTATTTGGACTCCGGTTGTTCAAAACATATGACCGGAAATCGCTCGATGCTCCGAAATTTCGTCAGCAAGTTTCTTGGTACGGTTAAATTCGGGAATGATCATATAGCAAAGATTATGGGGTATGGTGAATATCAGATTGGAAACGTGACGATTTCTAGGGTATACTATGTAGAAGGTCTTGGTCATAACTTATTCTCAGTAGGACAGTTTTGTGATTCCAACCTAGAGGTTGCTTTTCGACAACACACTTGTTTCATCCGCAACCTGGAAGTAAAAGATTTGTTGAAGGGATCTCGTGGTGCAAATCTTTATACGTTGTCTCTACAAGACATGATGGCCGCCTCTCCAGTATGTCTTCTCTCTAAAGCATCTAAGACCAAGTCATGGTTATGGCATCGCAGATTATCTCATCTTAACTTTGATGCTATTAATCATCTGGCTAAAAACGAATTAGTTCGTGGTCTTCCAAAGCTTAAATTTCACAAGGACCATTTATGTTCCGCGTGTTCAAGGGGGAAAAGCACCAAGAAATCTTACAAGCCCAAAGCTGAAGACACCAATCAAGAAAAACTTCATCTTTTGCATATGGATCTTTGTGGACCAATGAGAACTGAAAGTGTGAGCGGTAAGAAATTCATTCTCGTCATTGTGGATGATTTTTCCAGGTTTACATGGGTTAGATTTCTACGTACAAAGAATGAAGCACCGAAGGCTATCATCACTTTCCTGAAATTCATTCAGGTACGTTTGAATACTACTGTCCGCCGTATTCGTACAGACAATGGTACAGAGTTCGTCAACCAGACTCTTCGTGATTATTATGAAGGAGTTGGTATCTCACATGAAACATCCGCTGCACGCACTCCACAACAAAACGGTGTCGTTGAAAGACAGAATCGTACACTTATGGAAGCTGCTAGGACCATGCTTATTTACGCGAACGCTCCATTGTTCTTGTGGGCAGAGGCTATATCTACTGCATGTTTCACCCAAAACCGTTCTATCATTCGGAAACGCCATGGAAAAACACCTTATGAGCTTCTACATGACCGTAAACCCGATGTTTCATTTTTCCATGTGTTTGGTGCTCTTTGTTATCCAAACATCAATAGTGAGAACTTGGGTAAGCTTCAACCGAAAGCCGATATAGGTATTTTCATTGGTTACTCATCGTCCAAGAGAGCATACCGAATCTATAACCGTCGTCTTGGCAAGATTGTAGAAACTATGGACGCAGATTTCGACGAGCTGACAGCGATGGCTTCTGAGCAACACAGCTCTGAACCCGCGCTTCATGAGATGGGAACCGGTGCTATTAGTTCCGGATTAGTCCCAATAATCCTACTTCTACATCATTTTTACCACCATCAAGGCCCGAGTGGGATAAACTGTTTCAACCGTTGTTTGATGAATTCTTCGATCCCCCGACTGATGAAGTTCCAGCACCTGTAGTAATTGCTCCAATACCTGAAGTGGTTGCTCAAGCTAATGAACCTTTATCTAATGCATCTACAATTCACATTGAACCGGATGCACCTTCACCAAGTGATTCTCAAACTACACCTGAATCATCACCCCTACTTGTGCCTAATGATGTGGAAGAGGATTCTACTGATCACGACTTGAAATATGCTCACTTGCAAGAGCTTCCTTTCTTTGGTGTAGCGATCCCTGAAAACCCTTCAGCCGCGTCTACCTCAGAAGAAGCTCCTTCTATTGTTCACTCCAGACCACCTAGGATTGAAAACCATAGCACTAAATGGACAAAAGATCACCCAATTAGGAATGTTATTGGAGATCTAGATCGACCAGTCTCTACACGCCATCAATTACAAGAGAATGCACTCTATTATTACTTTGATGCATTTCTCTCTGAAGTTGAACCCAAAAATTGGCAGCAGGCTATGACCCAATCATCTTGGATTGAAGCTATGCAGGAGGAACTAAATGAATTCCAACGACTTGAAGTATGGGAATTGGTTCCTCTCCCTGACAAGGTTAACATCCTTACTTTGTTATGTGTTTATAAGGTTAAACTTGATGAGATGGGTGCGGTATTAAAGAATAAGGCTAGATTGGTCGCTAGAGGATATAAACAAGCCTTGGGTATAGACTTTGAGGAATCTTTTGCTCCTGTGGCTAGATTGGAGGCGATTAGACTATTCCTTGCGTTTGCTGCTCATATGAATATGATCGTCTATCAAATGGATGTGAAGACAGCATTTTTTAACGGTGAACTAAGGGAAGAAGTTTATGTTAGTCAACCGGATGGGTTCGTCAGTACGGAGTTTCCTAATCATGTGTACAAGCTTAAGAAGGCTCTATATGGGTTGAAACAAGCTCCACGCGCGTGGTATGATCTCCTGTCAACATATCTCATTTCGGAAGGCTTCTCCAAAGGCAAAGTGGACCCCACTCTATTCACTCTCAAAGAAGGCAACGACATGATTCTGGTACAAATTTATGTTGATGATATAATATTTGCTGCCACTAACATAGAATTGTCAAATCGCTTTGAAAAGATAATGTTCACACGCTTTCAGATGTCGATGATGGGCAAAATTTCATTTTTCTTAGGATTACAGATTTCTCAAAATCCCAGAGGCATCTTTATTAATCAATCCAAATATGCTCTAGAATCTCTTAAGAAATATAACTTTGAAAATTGTGACCCCGTGGACACTCCAATGGTGGAGAAATCCAAGTTAGATGAAGATAGGAATGGTTGTCGATCCAAAACTTTACCGTGGGATGATCGGCACCCTTCTATATCTGACTGCTAGCAGGCCTGATTTGCAATTTGCTGTATGCATGTGTGCCCGGTATCAGGCTCGGCCTACCGAAAAGCACCTACATGTTGTGAAAAGGATCTTTCGATATCTAAAAGGAACACTTCATCGTGGTCTATGGTATCCGAAAGATTCCTCTATTGCTTTAATATCATACGCAGATGCCGATCATGCTGGATGTCAAGACACGAGGCGTAGCACTTCTGGATCTGTGCAACTCCTTGGAGATAGATTGATTAGTTGGTCTTCAAAAAGGCAGAAAAGCGCTGCAATATCAAGCACGGAGGCTGAATACATCGCCATGTCCGGTTGTTGTGCTCAAGTCCTTTGGATGAGATCACAATTAACTGACTACGGTTTAGGATTCAACAAAATTCCGATGTATTGTGACAACAAGAGCGCCATTGCCCTTTGCTGCAACTATGTTCAACACTCCCGGGCCAAGCACATAGACATTCGCTACCATTTCATTAAGGAGCAGGTGGAGAACGGAGTGATCGAGCTGTATTTTGTCACTACTGAGTACCAGCTGGCGGATATGTTCACCAAAGCCTTAGATCGAGGACGAATCGAGTTTTTGATCGACAAGCTTGGCATGAAATCATTCACTCCAGCGACTCTCAAAGAGTTGGCAGAAGAATCAGCTGAATAGTCGTGGTAAACTATTCAGAGTATCCTTTGTTCGTGATCATGTATATTATCGTAAATATATAAACCACAAAAAGAAAATACAAAAATATAAAACCAAGAAAAACCATAAAAAATATAAAACCTAGAAAAACCATAAAAATTATAAAATCAAGAAAAACCAAAAATATTTTTCGTTTTAAAAACGGGCATGTCTTTTAGTACGGTAATATTTACGGCCTTAGAAATGTCGATTAATATTGACACGGTGCCATAAATAGAGTCCGTATAAAAGTTGTAATGTTTTAAAACATGCCCATTATGGCTTGTAGTTATTTCTGACTGCAACCCGGTTTTCATATTAAAGTCACGTATTTCTTTGGAAAACGTTGGCTCAGAACGGGAATTAATTTTCTCGGGCGTGATTTACAAGCCAAATCATGCAAAGGGATCAAGTTTACTTTACAACTTGGTCTAACACGAATTAGTGTACGCCTCAGTGCATTAATTTGTTAAAATAAGAGAAATCTTATTGACACCACGAATCAAACTTTTTCAAGATATCAATTGGGAAATGTTTTTCATCATCATGTGCCTCGTTAAACAATGACTACAGCTCTTTAAATAGAAAACGGGTCATCGTTTAAGGGGGAGAAAATGTTACATCATCTTTCACATCAAAAAGATCTTCAAAAGTTTTCAAGGAAACTCAAAAAGCTTAATGGTTAATGGTTGGATTGCTTTGGCATTTGTCTTGTTGTTGCTTATAAGTTTGTCATAAATAGTGGTGTGCTTGTGTTAAGATAGGTTAATTACTACGACTCGGATAGTTAACTTAAGATAGGGTCAAAATGACAAGAATTAGAACTTGGGAAAACACAAGAATCTTGTTTGTAGAAAGAAGAAAAGTTGAGGGGGTAAAGTTGAAATATGTCAAACTTGTGAAAATTTGACCTAGTCAAATTCTTCCCCCCGTCTCTTCTCTCTCACACCTTGTTTATTTGTTTATCCTTGCCGCCATTAACAAACAAACACTCAAACACTCACGAAAATCAAACAGAACATCTCTCAATCATTAATCTTCTTGTTCAAGATCTTCACAAAGGTATTAAAACGGCTTAATCATTCATTCAATTCAAGTTAATTAACTCTTTTTAATTGAAAACAATCGAATTCAGTTTCTGCTTCAATTAGGGTTAAATAAATTGGGGGTTTTACCTGGGTTTTATTCGGAATAGAACGAATTGAACTAATTTGGCCTTTAGAACTCTTGAATTAAACGAACTTGTGCCTAAATTAGAAAAATCGTCACTGATTGAACTTTCAGAATAGTATGTTTTTCCGAATAAAGAAAAATTTTCGCATAAGGTCGATCTTTCCGAATAAAGAAATTTTTCCGCATAAGGTTAGACTTTCCGAATAAAGAAAATTTTCCGCATAAGGTTGATCTTTCCGAATAAAGAAATTTTCCGCATAAGGTTGATCTTTCCGAATAAAGAAATTTTTCCGCATAAGGTTAGATTTTCCGAATAAAGAAAATTTTCCGCATAAGGTCGATCTTTCCGAATAAAGAAATTTTTCCGCATAAGGTTAGTCTTTCCGAATAAAGAAAATTTTCCGCATAAGGTTGATCTTTCCGAATAAAGAAATTTTTCCGCATAAGGTTGATCTTTCCGAATAGGATATGTTTAATTTATTCCGCATAGGCCTTATGTTCCGAATCGACTTATCATTCCGCATAAGATTTATATTCAGCATAGCCCAAGTATTCCGAATTGAGTGATTATTCCGTATAGAAGATGTTTGAATGGTTTACAAGCTTAAGGGATTAGGTCATATGTTCAATGCTTAGGTTTAAAGTCATATTGATATTCATGTTTGTATGTTTCAACCTTGGTGTTTTATCTTAAGCAGAGACGATGACTAACCCTACAGTACAACATATAGAAGACACCAAAGCCGCCGCCATTGCTGAAGCCAAGACTCTAAAGTTTATTCCAAACAACTTCCGTTTGAAGGAGGTATCTCACTCTACCCATAATGGATTTAAGGTAGGTACAGCCATGCTTGATAAATCTCATTTCAAGCATGCGCTAAGGAGAAGTGCTTCAGTGCCCTATGAATACCTTTACGAGTTCTGGGCTACCAAAGAGAGGACGTCGAACAAAATCACCTTTTCCTTGGACAACAAGCAGCAGACGCTTACTGTGTCAGACTTCAGGAAGATCTTTGGATTTCGACCGACACTCAAAGGTCTATCATACTCAGCCAACCCAACTAAGGACCAGATCATGGAGATGTTCACCGCCATTGGATGTCTTGACATACGAACCCCGTCTGAGTTTACTACTGCCAAAGTTGGTCAACCATGGAAAGCTATTTTTTGGGATTCTAAGCCGATGTTTAACACCCAAAACAACTGGGTTTGATGCTGTTCGTCCACCAATCATCAAGATGTTTTATGGTATGTTTAAAGGTATGGGTATTGATTATGCATCACTGCTGTGGGAGGAGTTTACTTTTCAACTCTTCACAAACACAAAGGGTAAGGTTAAAAGTTACCAGTACCCTAGGTTTATTAAGTTGATCATACATTACTTTATGGAAAACGATGCATCCATTAACAAGCATGCAGGTAGTCGTCACCACACGATGGATGATGATGATTTGGTAGACTTAAGGCAGGAGACTCATTCGAATACGGTTATTCCTTGTCCCATTCCCAGTCATCTTCTGACCGATGAGATTATCGCATCTGATGATTACAAGAACTTGCTAACAGAAATTGAGAATCAACGAGCAAGTATTCAAGCAGGTGAAGACTCATCTACCACGGTTAAGAGCAAAGGTAAACGGAAGCAAGCAGATTTACCTGAACCCAAAGCCAAAAAGAAGAAGATTGCAGTTAAGAAGGGAAAGGGTATGGCTGATGAGCTAGCTCTCCACGATGAAGAAGATATTGATGATCCTGCTCTTAACAAGACTGAGAGAAAAGCGATGAAGATAGCTATGGAAAGGAGTAGGAAAGACACTGGAGGTAGTGGTTCGGGTGCACGGGTAAATGTTGAAGAATAGTACGTGGAACCAGATGATGTGTTTGAGTTTGGATCACCTGAAAAGTATTCTACTTCGAAGGAGACATCCACCCCCCTGTTTCAGCTAGTATTGAAAAAGAGTCTACTCAACCCTTGGCAACTCAACTTCAACCAACTCAACCCTTACCAACCAGACCGGTTTCAACACCATTTCTTCCATCACCAATAAACCCCATCCTTAGTACCGCAGTTACAACCGAGCCTATTCCATCAACCCAGAGCAGCTCTGCAACGTCTGCAATGGCTGCATTGGTGATGGCCGAAATGTTGGATAAACATGTGGATACTCACAAGAGAGAAATGGATGAAATTCGCCAAGAGCTAAATAGAAGAGTTCAAAGTGAAGAAGCATCAAGGAAAGCTCAAGAAGAGTTGATTGCCAAGTTCGCTGCAGACATGGAATTTACACGTAAGGCTCATGCAGAAGAACTTGCTCGGGTTAAAAAGGCTGAAGCTGATAGGCATCAAGCACGAATTACGAGACTTAAAGCTATTAAGGATGACCTTAAAGAGCAAAAAGAAGCTCTTGAAGCTACTATTGAGCAGAGAGTGAAAGACTCCGTTGAATCCCTCATGCCTAAACTGCGTGATGAGTTGAAGACACTTGCTGCTGACAACTTGATGATCAAATCATCCAATCCTTCAGAAGCCGCCTACAAGATTGCTTATGACTTGACGGATTTTGAACTTAAGAAGATCCTCAAAGCTCGAATGAGGGAACTTGAATCGTTTGATAAATCGAGGATTCAACGGGCTCTCTTCAAATCCCTGAATGACGCTATCATGGAGGATGATAAGTTGTTCAAGACATTTGGAAGTGTGGTACCCTACCACATTCTCCCTGAGGAAGAAAGGGAAGAGAGTGAAGAAGAAGAGGGTACTGGTGGAGAAGAGGAAGAAGAAGAAGAAGAAGATAAGAATGATGATGATGATGAGGATCATAATGATGATGATGATGAGGATGATAATGATAAGGATGATGATGATGATGAGGATGATGATGACGATGATGATGATGGCGATGATGGCGGTGATGGTAATGAGGAGAGTGTTAGGGGGAGCAACGGGGATGATAATGAGGATAATGATGGGGGTAAACAGACTAAAGAGGGAAAGAAGGTTACCAGCTCCAAGAAACCTGCTAAGACTGGAACCAAGTCCAAGAAAGATGCAGCAGCAAAAGAAAAATCTACTTCCACGGAATCCAGACGATCGAAGTGGCGCCACGATGTGAATGCCACTACAGGGTCATCAATTCCTGGTACATTTATTGCTGCATCCACACCTGTTACCACTAACCCCGTTAGTTCTATTGTTGTTGCTCCTGTGATTGCAGAATTGGTAACCGAACCTGAAGCTGCACAACACTCACCCGTTCTTGACACTGCCGAGATGCCTGAAACAGAACAAGCAGATGTTCACGTCACCACTCCTCTGCAACAAAACCCACAATCTACTGTTCCAAGCACAAGGGACTGGGCAGACACGTTGGAGATTGACGAGACTGCACCACCACAGGCTTGGATCACGGCAGCGGCGCAGTATGATCCGATCACCGACGCTGACAAAGATGTTTTGTATCTTCGTATCCGCAGTCCGATTGACTTATGTGCATTTCTTGCTCATGAGTATAAGACTTCGGTTACTCCATCTTTGGTGAAGAAAGCCCTGAAGGAGAAGAGACTACGCGCCAAAACCCGGTTGACCCAAATGGAGTTCGAGTATTATGCCGATGAGATCCTGAAGGCTCTGAATACCGTTCAACGGCCAGGACTTCATGAATCAGAAAGAGCTCCACCTCCAATGGATCCTACTCAAGATAATCAGATTGCTCTTGACTTCTTCGTCACCAATGATCTTGTGTATCTACTGAAGGGGTCATCAAAGTACGCAACCTCCCTGACCTTGCTGAAAGCTGCCAACTGGGGGACAATACCCTTTATCGAGGAAAAGGTAAACCGACTCTGGGTCCCAAAGATAAATCGTAATTATGATATGTATGCTGTCATAGGTGCATCTCATTGGGACGAACGAGTCCGAAGGGCGTACAGGGGTTGCTGCCTAGTCAATTCTGGAAGCAACGTTAGATCCGACATCCGCATCTCCAGCATTTTAGGGATGAAAACTGAAGCCAAGAATGGCTATTATCATGTGACGGAGATTCGTTTGAAAAGGGAGGATGACAGGGAATACAAAATCCAGCAGGGAGATTTTTCCATCATTCGCCTTGAGGATATCGAAGATATGCTGCTTCTGATGACCCGAGATCAACTCACACATATTCCTCGTGAAGACCTCATTGCTTTGAATACAACACTTCGTATGTTCACATGAAGCGTTTTCATCAAGACACGAGTTGAAGATCTTCAGTTGGGAGTTGAAAGCTATCAAAGGAAGCTTAACCTAACCCGTCCAGTGAATCAAGTGCTACCTCAACATGTAGAAAGATGTCCCTATACCGGCATTTCTGTCCCGAATTACGGCATTTTCTACTTGAACAGTCGAGGTTTGATGAAGTTTATGAGGGTGGGTGAGCTCCATAAGTACAGTGATGGGACTCTTCTACAGGTCAGAGGAAAGTTGGAGCATCTGAACTCGGGTGGGACTTTGCCAGAGATGACGGAGGATTGGCATCCGGGTTACCGGCAGATGGCGAAGATGAAACAGACTTAACGATAATCCAACTTAATATGTGTTAAGCACGTGTTAAGGGGGAGCGTTTTTGATGAACAAAACACCTAAGGTACAAAACTTTTGATTTTAATATCACAAGTACCTTATGTGATTTTCAATGATTTTTCATGGTGGCAGTTCCTTCCCAAAACACGCTTAATTCACGACGAATGTGGTGACAAAAGGGTGGTAGGAATAGGTTTAGTCCAATGATTCAGCAGAGCCGATGGAATCTTCCCAAGGACAATTCCCTAGATAGAATTAGAAGTCCTAGGAAAGATGGAGAAAGAATGTGAACGTAGCTGAATGCCGACCAAGTACTTAAGCTAGCACTGGAACAATCACAACAAGGTGCTAGTGATGACGTATTGGTAAGCATTGAAGGGGTTGAAGAATGAAAAAGAATTGTAAAGATAAAGGGTGTAAAGAAAGAAGCCCTCCTTACAACTTTAGGCAGAAACCGGGTCAATACATATGCTATTGAGGTCATTTTTGCTAATGATTCTCGGTATTGAAGAAAGACATCATGGACCCAGTGATGCAATGCACAACCCTTCCCAGCTAACTCAAATATCTCTCAAAAGGTATTTGTTTTAATCACACGGAGATCAACACGTTATCTATTGGTTTATTCACTCCGAATAGACTGGTATTGAAAAGGTGGCACTCCTCTCCAGCCATCGCTCACTAAATCAAAACGCACAATCGAGTCTAGAGCCAAGAGATCATCAAAAGTCTCATTAGGACACTTTCCATTTATTCCTTACTTTCTCACACACTGTGAAAAGTAAGAGATTTTCATGAGTCCTACGCAGTATTCCTGTAATATTGCCAGAACATCCGAGTAATACGCAAGTATTACAATGAAGATGGAAATCCTGCTTGAGCCAACATCAAACAAGCTCATGGTAGGTTACACGTGCGGTTCTTTTAGAACCAATCTTGTGAAAAACTGGAAGGTAACAGCGGTTTAATTCTTAATTGAACTTAAACTCGTTCCAGGCCTCTTCGCATTATCATATGATCTTGCCAGAACACTCAGAGTGACTCTTTATTGACCACAGTGACGAGTGGAAATCCTTCTAGTGTTAACATCAAACAGCACTTGGTAGGTGACGTGCAAGATTCTTTATGAATTGAGCTCGTGACAACTGGAAAGCAACAATGGTGAAAATCTTAATTGAAATTCACTTGTTCCAGGTTTCATGAATTGACGGCTTCAAATCACAAGGACAATTTATCCAAGTGATTCACTCTTTATGTTCGCAGTCAGCTTTGGACGGTCGAATAAAGAGAACGGGTTTACCCGCGAAATCCTGTCAGGAAGTTACTTAATTGAAACTATCCGTAACGGGTACGATATCTAATATCGTCCAACGGTCTTCACCGACCGGAGGTAAAATGCTACCGAATTAGAATAAAATGTTCAAAGCCATTTTATTCGTGTCGTTGCTGTGTACCTGTTAAAGACGGTGGCGTTGCTGTGTACCTGTTGAAGACGGTGGCGTTGCTGTGTACCAGTGAAGACGGTGGTGTTGCGGTGTACCTGTAAAAGTCGTTCCCACATGCTTATGTCTTTTGCAACAAAGTTCAGCAAAAATTCAAGAAAGTACAAGATGAAGTCTTCCGCTGTACCAAACTCTGAAGCTTTCGAGAATTCAACAAAAAGACGTAAGTGTGTGGAACATGAAGTCACGAGGAGGCAAAATTCACAAGAAAGGCAAAGATCGCACGTGAAAGGCCAAAGAACAATGCTCTCAAGTCAAAGCCAAAAAGATCAAACCAACATATTCACAACAAAAGAAAGAAAAGAAGAAAAGATTACGAGCTAAAGAACGAAGACTTAGTATAGTATGCTAGGTTTTGAACTTTGTAACGTGGAGTGACCTCCCTTAGGGGGAGATTGTTAGAAATACGTTTTAACGTATATTAGAAGTATCGGTCACTCCACAATATGATTTATGTTGTAATAGCTCGTAGTTAACAATTAGTTAAATATTACTTATTAAGTTAAGTAAGAACCGGTCCATGGGCTTGTCATGGACCGGCCCAAGCCCATTGTAAGCTTGGAGTATAAATACCCCTTTCCACCATGGAAAGGGGTTGGTTGTTGTTCTCATTTCACTTTCATATTAATAAAATCATACACATTTTCTCTCACTTTCTCTCTCTAGTTTCTCTCACTAGAAAACATCAACCCACTTCATAGATTCATAGGTTATCAATATTCTACAAAGAGTTTTGTATTTATTTGTATTTTACTATACTACGTAGACACGTAGTTGAACCAGTTTTATATCTTGATGTACCGTATCATAATTTAAATATACTAAACAATTAAACGTGATAAGTAAACATAAGAAAAACTAGTTGGTCAAATGGTCGACTAAAATTTTTTTCTTCCAAAAACACCCTTTACACTATATTTATTGCTATGGTGTCATTCATTAATAGTATTAATTTAATCAAAGACTATTTAATTGATCTAATAGCTAAAATTAGTTCTTACTTTTATTATTTTAGTTTTGATCTTACATTAACCTTCCTCTCTCTCTCTCTCTCTCTCTATATATATATATATATATATATATATATATATATATATATATATATATATATATATATATATATATATATATATATATATATATATATATATATATATATATATATATATATATATATATATATATATATATATATATATATATATATAGATATATATATATATATAGATAGATATATATATATATATATATATATATATATATATATATATATATATATATATATATATATATATATATATATATATATATATATATATATATATATATATATATATATATATATATATATATATATATATATATAGATATATATATATATATATATATATATATATATATATATATAGATATATATATATATATTATATATATAATATATATATATATAAATATATATATATATATATATATACATATATATTATATATATATATATAATATATATATATATATATATATATATATATATATATATATATATATATATATATACATATACATATATATATATATATATATATATATATATATATATATATATATATATATATATATATATATATATATATATATATATATATATATATATATATATATATATATATATATATATATATATATATATATATATATATATATATATATATATATATATATATATATATATATATATATATATATATATATATATATATATATATATATATATATATATATATATATATATATATATATATATATATATATATATATATATATATATATATATATATATATATATATATATATATACACTAGCGTCGTAACCCGCCCAACGGGCGGGGTCGTTTTGTATTTTTTTTTAAAGTACATTTGTGTATTAGTTTTATACGTTTTGTAATTTTTTTAAATTTTTAGTAGTTTAATTAAATTCAGTTTTTTAAAATTTTAACATTAATGTAAATGTAACTTAATAAGTAAATGGTAACATTTATTTGCTTTAAAAATCATCATCGGATACTCACTATCGTATTACGCAATATACCATGCTAGTATATTTAAATTATGTACACAACCATACCATGACATCTCTACACATGGCCATTAAACAACCATTTAAACTTCATCAAGTTCTAAAAAAAATATTAAGGTGAGCTAATTGTGCTAACAAACAAACAGTAAATATAGTATGGTGGGTAAAAGTCATGTAAAAATCTTATCAACTTGTTAAAGTAGTTTTAACATCATTCTAAACTTTTCATTTCTCACATTATACGTGTGAGTTTATGTAACGATAGACCCAACTTAAATACTATGGAAATATGTGCATTGGCTATTTTTGGATAAAACTCTGAATGACAAAACATAGAATGTGTAGATACGCCTTCACAACACTTGTAGCTGCGGCATATCCTCCTTTACTTTTGACCCCGCGTTACTTTGGATACAAATTTTTCAACAATAAAGTGACGAGATTACCTGATTAGTTTGACCCAAACATAAAGTTACCCGTTTTTACCTATTAGATGTGGGTCTCACTTCATAATTTATGAAAATAAACATGACGTTCTGAAAAGTAAATCCTGAACCATAAAAATGGTACTTGTAGTATACACAACAACCTTAATGGAAACATTTTGGTTATATATTTATCAATACAATGGTGGTATGCTTGTTGGGTTGAAAGTATCATGTTTTTGTGGTTGTGTGGTCGCTTGACAATGTTTTTTCCAAATAGTAGACACTTTTTTTTTGCATATACGGGTTCTGTTTTGCACGCATCATGTAGAAAAGCAGGGTGCATGGTAATGCACAAATTAACCATATTCTATAATAAGCATATGCATAACACTACTACTTATATTATATTACTAATTAGCAATCTGAGTGCTTGTGTTTTTTGGTGCTCAACAATTTAATAGCTTACTGGAGTATAACTTAACATGGTTATTGCAGCATATAGACGTATGGAGTAGATGGTATTAGTGGGGAAACCCTCTCAGTTGGAAAATACATGATCTCCTCAACAGTAAGTTGGTCAAGAAAATCTCGCTTTTGAGATGCCTGGTGTTGGTAGCATAACAATGAAACGGTTCTTCCTTAATTTTCAATAGCGTTAATCTTCGAGCATCGTTTCTAGCTATTTTGGGTTCTTATGTCGTGACGATTGGAAAAGTTTAGGTATCTGCGATCCTAGAAAACCAGTAGACCCAATCCTAGATATAAGCTATTTATAAGTGTGAAAACACTCATCAATAATGATCCATAAACCAATAAAAACACAGTCAAATACATAATATTTAACTGTAAATTATCAGAATTACGTGTGTATTTTGTGTTTGTGTATTTTCAGGTAATATAGGTACATTCGAGACAAACACGAGTTTTCAAGGACTTATTTGATCAAAAGACGAAGAAAAAGACGAAAGATGTTTTCAAGGACCATATTTGCCATTATTCACCAAGATGGAGGGCTTAACTTGCAAGTTTCAGAAGATAAAGGATGGAAAGATAGATTTGCTAAAAGTACTTAACCACATTTGGAAAGAAAATACAAAAGAAAGGACTAAATAGCAAAATAAAAGAAGCAAGTAATATTTACTTGGTCAAATTTGACCAAACCGATCAAACTCACACAAAACGTGTCTTTCTTCTTCATACGAAGAGAGAGAAAGAGATTCGTTCAAGCTTCTTTTCTCCATATCCACCATGAACTTTCAAGATCAAATCGTAATAGCTACACATGGATTCAGACAGAACTTTAAATAGCAAAAGTGATCCTCTCTTCTCCCTCTTCATGATGATACCAATGAATTTGATCAAGAAGGAAGAACGAAGAAAGCCCCAAATTCAAGATGATGAAGAACGAGTGTAAACCTCGTATTAAACACGTGTCCACTCCTTATTGGAGCAAACACGTCATGAAGAACTCTACTTCACTCCTCTCGACGCCTATATAAAGAAGACGAGGGCTTCATTTCTGATGGTTAGACTAGGTGTAGTTTCACATAGTTAGGTTAGTTAGTAGGATTAGTTAATTAGTTCAATTTTCGCACATTCAGTTAGTTTTCAGTTTGTAAAATCAGTTACATTTCTGTTATAATACTGTAACCAATTTCTCCATTAACGAAGCTTGAAGTTTACTTAGTTCTTTTCTTTCTCTACTACTCTAATGCTTCGATTGTAGTCAGTAATCTTGTTGTGATTAATCTTTTCGTTAAATGGAATCTTTCTTTTCTCTTAACAGCTTTCTTCAATGTTTTCTTAATGATCTCTAATTTCTGCTCTTCTTAGCTTATCACTGTTCACGCAGGATTGATTGGAGGAGTTTGTTATAATCAGTTTAGTTTCCTAAGTTTCTTGTTCGAGTAATCTTCAGTTTTGAGTAATCAGTTTGATAAACTAGCTTGGTTGTAGATTCGATATAAATCAGTCATATAGTTTCAGGTAGTGTTTTCTTCTGATATGGTGTATGCAGGTAGTGTTTGTATTCAGCCATTGTCTTTGCATTTTTAGCTAACGAAATTAGCTTAACCAGATCTGTTAGGAAGTAATATGTTAATCTAGTATTCAGTTTCTAGATTTTGTTTAGTTTCTGTTTGAAGCTAGTTCGATAACTAGTTCATTGAATTCATTTTCTTGATTCTGTTTGTAAGCTCATAAGCTAAAAGCTTATGAGCGTTAACAAGCTTTTGTGAGTTTCAGTTAGTGCAGATTACAGTTTCAAATTCGCAGCTGCTATTTCAGTTCAGTAGCCCTGATACAGTTTCCTTTCGAAGAATTCAGAAAATACAGTTCAAAAGTTTACGTTTAGCCTTGCTGTTAAAGGAGTAGTTTGTAGAATTGGTGTTGTAGATAGCAGTTTCCAAGCGAGCTCAGCGCTCCGCTTCGTCATCAACGGGCTGATTTCGGATGAGACGGTTAAGCTAATTTCGTTTTTCTTCAAACTTTTAGTGCAATCTGCTCGTTAGTATTTGATAGTGTAAAATTTTGTGTAACTGCTTGATTAATCTGATTTCGCTTTCTGGATATCTTCATTTTGCATGTTATAGGATGTTTGGATTGGCAGTTTATTGCTTAATTCTTGTGCTTCGATTCGATTAGTTAATTGTTTGTAGTTCATTTACTTGCTATTCAATATCTGTTTGAATTCAGTTCTTTGATTACTGCCTTAGCTCTATACATTTGCATTTTGTTTGAGTAGTAGTGTTTAGGACAGTGCACTTTAGGTAGTTTTGCAAATTTAGATTAGGAACTAATCTGCCAAGAATTTGAATATTAATAGGAAGTGTAGCATTAATCGAATTCAATAGTCATCAGTTTGTTTTGTTCAAATTCGGTTCAGTAGGATAACGATGGATTTACACTTAAGATTGCATTAGGAGTTAGTTAAATTTACTGATGTTAATTTTGCTTCAATCTTTGTGTAGTCTATTAAAGCTTTAATGCAGAAGTTTGGATAATATACACATTAGGCCCTTCACTTTGTGTCTCTTCATTACAGTTACGGTCCAAATTGTTAGAGTTAACGAGCAGTTAGTTAGAAATAACGGCTAATTTTCTCTTGGGCTTAGTCTAGAATTGATGGGCTTTGGATTTACTAACTGGACTAGTTTAATAACTAGCTAGTTTGATATTTGGTAAAAGTAAAAATTAGAGTATTATGATTTAAACTTTCATTTTAGTTTTATAAAAAATACTTTTAGTTTTATATTTTGTAATTTGTATTTTCAATTTGTAGAATAAATTGTGTATTTTTGTCATTTTTATATTTCGTGCAATTAAATGTTGTGATTGCTAAATGTTTTTAGAGTAGTACATATACGTAGGTATTATAGAATATTTTACCTTTTTACTTGCTTCTTGCCAATTAGACATAAATTCCAAACAAATTTGTATAACCAAAAACAATTAAGTCTTTGCTAGAAAACGTTATATCAATTCGAATCGAGCTGAGAAGACAACTATACTAAAAAACGAAAAATTAAATGGCGCCGCTGCCGGTTCTTTTCGTGAAGATTAACGATTTCGAGTGAGATGATTGGATTTTGGGATCCGTTCACTTTGTGAACGTTATTTTTACGTATTATAAATCAAAAAGATAAAAAAAAATCAAAAAGATAAAAATACAAAAAAATAAAAAATCACAAAATCAATTCTTTTCCTAAAGAATTGAACCAAAAAAATAAAAAATCCAAAAAGTAATCTTTTACCTAAAAGATTACACCCAAAAATATATATTATATCGATTTTCATCGCTTTTTACGTAGATATAGTATTTTTCTTAAAAAAAACAAATAAATACAAAAATATTTTCTATATATTATTATATGTAAATAAGTATACGTATAAGAACAACCAAGTTACCTATTTCCATATGTATTGCCGAGGCAATACACCGTGTTGAGGGGCGTTCCGGTCCTTGACATGCGTATCGATCCAATTTAATTAAGCAAGAATAGATAAATACTTCCAATTGGCAATAATTCGAAGAATACAAACTACTAAAGTGAATAGATAGGCGACGTGCTATAAAATGCCGTCTAAGGGTCAATAGGTACTTAAGTGCTTCACGCCACCTAACCCCCCGTTCACTAGTGCGTATTCTAAGAAGGAAGGCTTAATTGGAGGTCTTGCACCCAAGTAGTAATTATATATATACTTTCTTGTGGATATTTCATATCGAAACTCGAAGAGGATAATCCTTTTCTCTTCAAAGTCGACCGAGGGCTACTCCCTCATTCCTCGTGTTTACTTACACGTGTACTCGCACACGTGTAAACATACCACCTTTGGTGTATCACTTCCTTTCCCGAGGAAGCTTTTAAACGTCATTATACTTGTATATACATTCGGCCACCTTGCTAAACATGGATACTCGTTCCATGTTGGAGATTTTGCAACAACGATCCGCCAACGCTATTTATTCGCCTTGTTCGACTTGTGGTGGTCCGCACGATACTTATTTATGTGACCAAAATAATGGTTATTATGGGGAGGGATATGCTTACAATGGAACCGAGAACCCTAATTTTCAACCTAACACTCGAATGGACTACACTTGTAATGACTATATGGGATATTCCGGTTTTTCATCACAACCTCCACCATCATGTCATGATGAAACTTTTAATGTGCCATACCAAAACCAAGGATTTTCCAATTATGGAGGTTTTCAAAATGATAATAATTTTCAAGGCTATAATCAAGAAACCTTTCGTAATCAAGGATTTTCAAACAATGAAGGCTTTCAAAATGATGACAATTTTCCATGCTATAATCAAGATACTTTTCAAAATCAAGGATTTTCACATTATGCGGGTTTTCAAAATGAAGGAAATTTTCAAGGCTACAATCATGAGAATTTTCATAATCAAGACTCTTTTCAAACCTATAATTCACCTAATTATGGAAATCCATCTCCACCCTATTCTTCGACTTATTCATGTGAGTATTGTGGAAAAGAACCCCATTATGGTTATGATTGTCGATCAAGGGATCCGCCTTCTTATACTCTTAGTAAGCGCAATGAGATTTCTGTTGTAGTCGAGCAACTAGGAAGATTCGATGGATATAGATTAAAGGCTCTTAATCTTATGACAGAAATGAGTATTGAGGAAATGAGAGAAGAATCTCGATGGTTAAGGGAAGAAATTAAGTCTCTTGAGGATGATTTAAGGAACAAACGGTTTAATATCGAGAGATTTGGTGACATTTATAGAGCATCGGTGAACAAATCTTCTCAGTTCCTCCAGAAAGAGTTAGACGATTTACTCATTAAGATTGATAAAGAAGAAAAAGAAGAACAATTTATTGCTAATCGTGCTCGGTTGCTTAAACAATGCTTATTAGATGAAGATTATGAGGAACCTTCGATTTGCATGACACTTAATGATGACACATCTTCATCACCTTTACCTCACGTGGAACCCACCGACTCTTTAACCATGGGGGACGAGCCTCTTAGCACTAATACACACACCGATTTGGATGAATTAACCGTTTCTAGTGTTGAGAACCTTATCCCAATCCAAAGAGAGCTTGAGAGGGTTTCCAATGAACCATGTGATGAGCTTTGTGTTGATACCTCTTCTCCTCATGATCATATTGAGATTTTATCGCATATTGACCTTCATGCTACTACTAGTGATTTTGGTGATTTTGATCTTGATGAATTGTTTAAAGAAAGGGATAATGAGATTGAGGAAGAGTTTGTGAAAGACTTGACACAAATGGAGGATGATGATTGTGATTCTAGTGACGCGTCTTATGCTATATCATCCGATGATTTGTCTTGTCAAGATAATATTCCTAATTTGGATGAAGAGTTTGCTCCTATAGCAAAAGTGGATCCTTCTCCTCTACCACTTTATGATTCTTGTGATGAAACCTTTGATGATCCTTATGATAGTGATGAGTCTTTTACTTATGATGATGATGACTCCATTTCTTCTATGACTCCTTCACCTATTTCTCTAAGTGCTTTTGTGATACATTCAAATCCTCTTTTTGAGACATGTTTTGATAATCCACTTTTTGAGGACTGTGAAGAACCTAATAATGAGTCTATAGAAGAAGAACCCTTGATTGATCATCCTTCACTGGTTTTTGAGGATACACCTATTGATTTTCATGATCATATCATCCCTTTGAGTGATTCTCTCATTAATACACCTCCTTTTGAGCCTTATGTTCCCACCCTCCCACCCTTGAAGTTGGTTATTGATGAAGATCCTTTCCTCTTAGAGATTGATACTTTTTCATCTAAGGCACCTTTAGAACTCAAAACCTTTGATATGGACTCTTTTATGGAGATTGATACCACCATAGAGGATACTCTTGCACAATTTGATATAGAGGTCAACGATAGTGTTTCTAATTTGGAAGAAGAGGTTCGTTTTATTACTACATTGCTTTTTGGGAACATAGAGACTACCCCTTCTCCACAAGACACTATTGATCTTGATCCTCCTTTCGCTATGCCTTCTATGGAAGATTACCCACCTTTTGATGATGATGATGAGCCCAATATGGACATAATAGTTATGAATGTTTTGATACCTACACCTTCATATTCTCATGATGCTTTGATCACTAAGGGGGAATCTTATATGGTTGACACGAGCACATCTTCTTATTTTCCCATGAAGGGAAAGGTTTTTGATCCTGGGATACGTATATTTGGGAAAATTTGGTTTTCATCTACTCCACTTAAGAGCGTGCCTTCGATTGATATGCGCTTCTTGTATGAGCTTACTTTGGTGATGCTACCTACTTTGGAGTTGTTCACTTGTCGAGATGGAAACTTTGTATTTGATCCTGGGATGCTTCCTATTTGAGAGATTTCATATGTTGGACAAACTTGAGACACGTTGGACCGTTCCATTTATCGAGGCGGATATTGTAAATCTTATAGTAAATGGCAACGTGCTAAGTTTGAGTGTATCATGTGAGATGTGCTTCAAAGTGGATATTCTTTATTCTCCATGATGGTTTCCCCAAGGACAACCTAATTCGGGGCCGAGTCGAGCTAGCGACTTAGGGTTAAAAAAAACTCAAGCATTGAATAACTAGGTTAGAAAACGTAGAGTAGATTTTCAATAGGTTAGGTTTAATTAAAAGGATGTTATAGTAGAGTTGAAGTGGAGGGTGCCTTTCTTCGTCTTTTTGGTGTTTGTTTCAAGGGTTGCTCTCTCTCATTTCATGCTTGGAGCTTATGGAGGAGGCCCGTGTATCTGGTTCACTTCGATTAGTTTTTGCTATCGTGATATTAAACACTTGTGCTTAAAATGAATACCCTTTAGTTGTCTCTTCCTTAACTTGGGTTAAGCAAAGTAATCAATGACATAAGTGTAGGGGAGTTCACTCCAATACTCTTAAACATTGAGGACAATGTTTATCTTAAGTGTAGGGGAGACTTCTATCGAAGTGACCTTACCTAAACCATTGCTTTAACTTCATGATAATTGAGAAAATTAATTTTTCAAACATTTTTCAAATTTTTGATCTACTTTGGCCAACAAAAATATGCATTCATAATTTTTGCATCAATCATTTTTCTTTTGCAGATCACATTTGCATTGTATATATTTCTTCTTTTATTTTTCATCAAAAATATAAAAAGGAAAAATATAATAAAACATGGTTTTAACAAGTTTAGACTTCTTTGACATATTAGGCCCGCCATGGATATTTTGACTCAACCCGAGTTTGCTTATTTTAGCACTCTCTAGCTAGTATCCTTAACCATGTAGTCCTTCATTGGTCTATTAGGCTAAGCATCCACCAATTTCATTAATTGAAATTTTAAATTTGTGGAGAATGGGAAATGATAGAGTTGAAGCAAGTGTAAAAGGGCTAGATAGACTTCATGGCAATTACTTGTGGTTATACCCTTCTCTTCTTTATCTCTACTTTCTTCGCATGTATATAATTGTTAATAAATAATCAAGTACGGTTTTAATTGGTTTGTAATCTCTTATGCATTTTTGGCTAATCATTTATGGTTGATATGAGTACGTCTTAAGATTCTAAGTTAGCACGTTTTATGTGTACTAGACTTATGTCATGCTCCATATTTAGCGGGTGTTTTTCCTTTTCTTCTTTTCAAATTTCTTTGTGAGGAATAAAGAAAAATAAGAGCGGCTTATGAAAAAAAAATGAGTGGCTAGAAAAAAAAGAAGAAAAAGAAAAAAAAATAATGCAAGACTCCCAAGAGGGGCAGTGTGGTGTTAATTATAGTGACTATTGAGTTCCAATATTACCTTGACGGGTTGCGGGGATTCAATAGATTGCTCCAATCCAATATTACCTTGACGGGTTGCGGGGTTGAAGATCCAAAGTCTCAAAAAGATGGCGGATGTAAATTATTGCGTGAGTTTTATTTTTCTTTCCTTAGCGAGTGTGTAGCTACTTATGAAAGCATGACATGAGGATTTTACACATAAGGCGAATGACTTATTACTCTTAAAATGGACTTGTATTAATTGTGAGCGGTTTTTCAAGTAATGGATGAGAAGATTACTTAGGATTAAAACTGTGCTTCCTTATTTTTGGATTTTACATTTCTTATACTTCACGCTTTAAATAATGACAAATTTGCCCACAAGCAATTTGCTCAATTAATAATCGGTTCCACATTTAATTGTCATGAATAAGTTGATGCACTTTTTACTTGTGAATACAATGATCCCATTTTTAAGCTTGGTATGGGGAAAGTGAAACTTGAGGGTGATAAATGTCCATGGTACAAAAGCCCTAATCTAAGTCATTGATTTCTTTATGAGTTATTT
>JANFOE010002683.1:0-70721 GCA_025667525.1 Glebionis coronaria
ATATATATATATATATATATATATATATATATATATATATATATATATATATATATATATATATATAATATATATATATATATATATATATATATATATATATATATATATATATATATATATATATATATATATATATATATATATATATATATATATATATATATACTAGCATCGTAACCCGCCTAACGGGCGGGGTCGCTTTTTTTCTTGTTTCGGAGGGTTTATTGTTGTGCGTTTTTAGTTTCTTGAATTTGTAATTTAACCTTTAGTATTTTTATTTATAGTTTACACTGAAGAAATGTTTATTTGTGGTCAACGGGAGGGATTGTTTTTTGCTAATTATGAACGAACCATTGATGATGAACCTGTGACCAAGTGACCCGATTGGGTTGAGCCAATGATCGATCTCGTTACCCGGTGGTGAAACCATAACCTGACTATTGCTAGAATATGATTCTTAAATTTATGTTAAAAATAGATATTTTAAAAGATTTAAAATTCCGAATTTAAAAAAAATTATATTTTGAAAATTAATAAAATATTTCATGTCTAAACCTCACAAACACGCATTAATAAAAACAAAAACCTTTACACTCGAATATACCATAAAAATACCAAATTTTATAAAACAGCGTTATATTATTTTCCTGTACTGGAATGACGCAAATTTAATAGTAGCAATTGTTATTTTGGGTCTTTAAATATATTTTTATCTGACACAAGTTTTTGTGTTTAACTTTGATTATTTCATGACAATTTTTACTTGGCTAAACCTTTACACTCGAATAATTATGGAGCTGTGAAAATTAATCCGAAATTTAGAAAATAATAAGTTTGAAATTTAAAAAGAAAACTAATAAAAATATTTCGAAAATTAAAAACAAAAAATAAAGGGGCTGTTTAGTTATGAAAAAATTTGCATAGTTTTCCGCTTCTATATTTCTAGAGAAAGAAAGAGTTTTCTATTCTAGGGTAGAGTTGAAAATCTTGAACACCTGTTTAGATGGTATTTTTCATTTTCTAAAAAATATGAACAGTGTTGTAACACCCCATTTTAATAATGGAATGTCACGCGTAATTATGGCGTGTCATCAAAGCATACAAGGATAAATGTATAAAACATTACATGACCATAGGTATAACCGGAATCAAACATCGGTTCCTAAACATAAGCCCAAAACATAATAAAGCAAAAGAAATGAATGAAAGACTACACAAGCATAAATATATGAAGGCAAAAGGAAAAGAAGTCTCTAGCAGCTTCCATCCTATGCACGTCCTCCAAATGCTCGAGTCTTTCCTAGGGTACCTTCCATTTTGGGACATGGAAAGGAAAGTAACGGCTGAGCAAAACGCTCAGTGCACGGATATAGACATAGTATAAGTGACTAAAACATAATAGAGACTTAATAGCAGCAGAAATGTATAAGTCCTGGAAAACCTGGAACATGTTCATAAAACTGGTTTTATAGTTTGAAAAGCCTTATGTTTATCTTATAAAAAATGTTTAACCTATTTTACCATTAGCCAATATAGGTCATGAAAATCCACCGTGCATGAATACTTGGAGGGGTGACCTCATCATGCAAATTAGAGGGGCTGCCTCTAATTTAATGTATTGGTTCTGGGTAGGAGGGATCAGCTCCTTGTGAAGGATGCAAGGCACACACCACATTCACCATGAAATCCTGACTGAAAACATGTAACTAGGATGCACCCATACGCCCCACATGATAAATATAATATAAAAGGCCAAAAGCTGAAGGGACGCCACGAGCAACCACTCTGCTGTGGTGAAGTCATAACATCAGTGCCTCTAATGTTATGGTTATGGTACCTCCATAACTAGGTGAAACTGGTCATGCATGTATATGGCTATAGGTAATCTTAATTAAACATAAGCAATCAAACACATAACTTATACTACGGGAAAACAGTTGGCTGCATACGGGGAATCCTAATAGGGAAAGAATGTCCATACTGAAAGGACGGGAATCCGTACCTTATGTCCAGTGAACGAAGAAGATGAACTGAGAGGAATCCTACTTCCGAATCACTAGTGCTACATAAATACATACATGAATAAGTATCTTCTTACTAAATACGTAGCTGGTTTTATGTCATGTCTTAGCTTATTTTATGTGTTCTTACCATGTTTTATTGTTTTTAAGCCTTAAACCTTGTTTATCTTATATTCTGTTTAATATGATTAAGTATTTCTGGTATTTTATGTGTTATTTTACTTACTGCGTAATAATAAGTAACTTTCCAAAAATAGTAGGTTTCCCAAAATAGAAAGTTTCCAAAAATAGAAATTTTCCAAAAATAGAAAGTTTCCAAAAATAGAAAGTTTCCAAAAATAGAAAGTTACCAAAAATAGAAAGTTTCCAAAAATAGAAAGTTTCCAAAAATAGAATTTACTGCTTAAAATAGATAAGTTTCTAAAAATAGAAAGTTTCCATAAATAGATCAGCTGCCTTAATTAAATAAGTTTCCATAAATATATTAGCTGCTGAAATAAATAAGTTTCTAAAAATAGAAGGTTTCCATAAATAGATTAGCTGCCTTATTTAATTAAGTTTCTAAAAATAGAAAGTTTCCATAATTAGAATTAAGCTGGTTTAAATAAGCTAAGTATATAAGCCTAAGTGTTTTCATGATTATTTTCTAAGTCATATGATATAATGTATAGTTTAATAATTATTCCATGTAATTAAATTAAACTATAGGTTAAAATATTTAATTAAAGTATAACATGTTTTTAAATAAATAAAGTTAAATACTTAAGTTAAAACATGTATTATTATATATTGATAATATAACCTAAGTCATGTTAATTAATTAATTATAGTCATGGTTTTTAAATAATTAATTAATTATAAGTCTAAAATATAAAATACTTAGGTTAATTAAATTCATGATTATTAATAATTAAATAACCTAAGTCATGTTATTAAATTAATCATATCATTTTATTAATTTAATTTTTTAACCTAAGATCATAAAACATAAAAAACTAAACATACTCCATGAACCGGATCTAGAATCAAAAGCATGAACCGGACATGAAATCGACACCGTACCCCGAACCAACTCGGGGGTACCCCATGTCTTACTGCTGCCGTGGGACCCACACACACCAACCAAGACCGTATTGTCTTGGTGGTGGTCGGTTTGGCCAAACGAAACCCCTTCAGGTTCGGTGCAGCCTGCGGCCAAAAACAAACACCCCTTAAAACATACTTTTGATTTTATTAAACCCTAAATCATGTTAGATCCATGTTTAATTATTAGGTTTTTGTAAAAACATAACATGTTCTTGATTTATAAAAAAATCAAATCAAAAGAAAAGGTTTAAAAAGGATTTACCGAATTCGTGGATCAAAAGGATGAAGAACAAACATGATCAACAACTAAAATTCCGAGATCCAAGATCACAAAACCACCTCCTTGTGGTGGTTGTAGGGTGGCGGCATAAAGAAGAAAGGGAAGGAGGGTTTTAGGGTTTTTTTCTAAAATCTTCTGTGAATGAAAAATGAGGTAGTGAAAAATTATTAACCCCCCTTTAGTAAAAATTGATGGGCTAAGCCCATCCTCCCTCCCTAATTTCGTGGTAATGGGGCCCACAAGGGGTAACCCGAATGTTTTTACGTGTCTAAAATATTGGTGTGTTCTCGTGTTCGTGTTTTACGTGTTTTAATTAGTTATCGATCGTGACTTAATATATTTATTCATGTTCGTAATTGATACATACCTTTTGCAATGGGTTCAATTATATTTCTCGGAATCCTCTCGAATTGATCTCAGTTAAAAGTGGAATGATTTGTTCTTGGTGACAAAAAGTGGGTTTGGTTTTCTATTCTACTAAACAGATAAATGAATAAAATGGTAATGAAGTAAACTTAAAACTAGCAACAAACAAAACTTGGAAAAATACCCTTACAGTAAAATACCCTATGCGGAATGTTGGGCTTATGCGGAAAGTATGGCCATTCGGAAAGTTCCCTATGCGGAAAGATAACACCTATGCGGAAAGTGAGGCTATGCGGAAAGTAGAATGCTATTCGGAAAGATTGCTATGCGGAATGATAACACCTATGTGGAAAGTAAGGCTATGCGGAAAGATTATACCATGCGGAAAATCCAGTCTATTCGGAAAAATAAGCTATTCGGAAAATAGTTACTTATGCGGAAAAATCACTCTAATCGGAAAAATGGTCTATTCGGAAAAACATTCCGAATAAGGAAATGAAGGAGCTATCATGCGGAATATTGAAAATATTCCGAGTAAAAGAAAAATGAGAAACCCTATTCGGAATAAAGGCCTCAATTCGGAAAGTTTGTGAAATTCCGAATAAAGGAGAAAAACAACCTCTACTCGGGAATAATTGAAATATTCCGAATAGAGGTAAACCCAAAATTCCTATTCGGAATCTGGGAAACTCAGGTCTGATAAACAGCGAAGAACAAGGAGATCGTTTAATCCACAATCAACTCCAAAACTTAAAAGGGTTTTACCAAACTAACCAATAATCATTAACATACCATACGTAATAAATCCCAACAGTAAAAACACTAAATCAACAACTTTTTAAGATCAAACTAAAATCAAATAAGAAACTTAGAAACTTGCAATAAAAATGATGAAGAACAAGATGAATAGAAAGATGGAATAGATTAATTAATGGAAGAGTAACAAGGTTAATGATCAATGATTACAAGATTGAAAAAGAAAAATGAAAAATCATCAAACACCCTAGTGGTGTTTGTGATGAAAACCACGAACCAAAGGAACTGGGGAAAAGAAAAAAATGAACTAACTCCCTAAAATGTGTGAAGGGAAAGACTATTTATACTCCTAGTGGTTGGTTGGTGAGTGGGCTTTCTCCCTTTCTTCTTGTCTTCTTGTCTTTTCAGAAAAGTTGACGTTTTCGATTCTGATTCGGGATTTGTTGTCGATTAAATCCAACTCGTCTTTTAATTTCTTCGTTAAATAGACTTGAGTTTCTTCGACTTATGAAAATCTTCCATCTTTAGTCCTTTTCTTCGATAAATCTTCGAATAGGCCTAGTGACTTCAAATCTTCTGCATCTCTTGGACAATAGACTTCGTCTTGAGTCTTTTTCCTTGGTAAATCTCGTGCAATCCCATGTTTTCTTTAATACTCATCTGGTTAGCTCTGAGAACACAATAAACACAAAAACCACGCATAATTCCAAACAAATGATATTAAATACGTGTTTTGGTCTTGTTTTAGCCCGAATTAAGTGGTAAAAGGATGGGTGTTTACACACCTATCAAATCCCCTACACTTAACCATTGCCATGCCCTCATGCAATGCTTAGTGATAAAGCAATTTTACATTTTTCTCATAATTAATCAACCTTGGCCTTATTTAAATACTACTAATTAAGAATCAAATAACTAAGAGAAATAAAAAATTTAAGATAAACAAAAAGAAATGAAATTACTTGTAAAGAAATCAAAGACTTACATTAGGGCTTTGGTGTTGCGAAGATTTATCACCCTCAAGTTTCACGTTCCCCAAACTAAGCTTAAAACGAGATCATTGTTATTATAAGTTAGTAAATCAAACTCTTACACACATGGCTTAATTAAATGCTTAAACTCCCTTATTCCTAATTGTATCTCTTATATTTTATTTTTGTCTTAGAATGATCATGAAGATGCATTTTTGGACTTATTTCGATAGTTTATTAAGGCTGAAAGCAAAGTAGGACGATTTGATCAATAGTTAGCTAAAGGACAAAATCTCTTAAAACTGCTTCTCGGGATATCAAAAAGTTCATATCTTGGCATAACTTGGTTCACGATTTGAGACCTTTCTCGGGCCGATATTTGGCATGCACTTCATACTTCATATCTTCGAGAGACGTTCTTGAGATAATGGTCTTCTCATCATAATAGAGTTTCTTTGCTTGGAGACTTTTGAGGGGTACTCCAACTTTGTTGACCACGACTTCATGATTATTTCTTCAATCTATAATTGGGATTTTGAGATACAACGATCCGCCTCCTTTTCGGACTTGGATCTATTTATCCTCATACCTTGTTAGGGTCTTTTCGGATAGACTTCTCCATGATCTTTATGGGAGTTGATTGCTTTTCGTCGTGAGTCTTGATCCTTCATATTGACTTTAGGAATAATTCTTTTCACATCACTTTGGATCTTCAGCAATAAAATTGAATCCTCATGCCTTGTTAGGGCCTTTTCGGACTCGCCAATCTTCGCGCCCCGCTTCATAAGTTATGCCTTGGCTATGAACTCTTATCATTACCGAGCAACTTTTAAACGATCTTGGGCTAGAAGCTAAGTAACTTTTCAAATCGTAAGACCTTACTTATTGCAGATAGATTATTAGCAAGTGATGGGAGAATAGGCAAATAATTACACCAAGTGAGCTTGCGCAAGAATACAGACTTATAATTGACTCTATCATTTCTCGTCCTCCACAATTTAAAATCTCAAGTAATGAGACTCGTGGACACTTAGCCTAATAAACCAATTAAGGTCTACATGGTTAAGGATACTAGCTAGAATAAACTAGGATAAGTCTACTTGGGTTGAGTCAAAATAAACGCAACGGGCCTAATAGATCTAAGATTTCAAAACTAGCTACACCATTTTATTAATATTTTTGACTTTATTACGGGATATATACATATGAAAGCAACGATAAAAATTTAAAAATTACAACTAAATGGCCAAAGTTAATAAAAAATTTGAAAAATGTTGAAAAATAGGATTTTCTGGTTAAATGAAGGCATTTTCATGGAAAAGTCCACTTAAAACTTCGATAGAAGTCTCCCCTACACTTAAGATAAACATTGTCCTCAATGTTTAAGCATGTGGGAAAAGTCTCCCCTACACTTAGGACATTGTGCACGTTGGTTAACTCGAGTTAAGGAAGAGACGACTAAAGTGATCAATTTCAAATGTGAGTATGAAGAAAATTGAATCACGATAGTTGAGAGATAGAACCGGATTTCGGATAAACACGGGAGCACGGTTCTTCAAAGATTCCAAGAGTGCACTTATCCCTGTAATCACATCACCACACAAACACAAATGACCAAAATAGGTCCGCCCCTACACTTAGGGGGTTAAAGGGATAGATACTCGGGCTGCCTCCCGAGGAGCGCTTGTTTTTGATAACCGAGTCACGAGCCTGACTCGACCCAATTTCAGTTCATGGGGAACGTGGTGAGGGATGGAATCACCTCCTGAGAGGTGTCCTCACCAAAGTACAACTTCACTCGTTGGCCATTCACCTTAAAATTTGGTCCATTAGGTTGAGCGAGCTCGAGAGTACCATATGGAAAAATTTGGGCGATGGTGAATGGGCCGGACCAACGAGATTTGAGCTTGCCCGAAAAGATTTTCAACCGAGAGTTAAAAAGTAAGACTTTGTCTCCAACATGGAACTCTCGGTTTTTGATCTTGGAGTCGTGAATGAGCTTAGTTCTTTCCTTATAGATCAAAGAGTTTTCATAAGCCTCATTCCGGAGTTCATTCAGCTCATTGAGTTGGATCTTGCGTAGGTCACCGGCTTTGTTTATATCAAAATTAGCCCACTTCAAGGCCAGTAAGCCTTGTGCTCCAACTCAATGGGGAGGTGGCACGCTTTCCCGTACACAAGACGATAAGGCGTACAGCCGATCGGGGTCTTGTAAGCAGTACGGAAAGCCCACAAAGCATCATCGAGTTTATCAGCCCATGCGGCACGATGCTCTCCCACGGTTCTTTCAAGAATTCGCTTAAGACCTCGGTTGGATATTTCAGCCTGGCCATTAGTTTGTGGGTGGTAGGCTGTGGAAAGACGATGGTTTACACCGTACTTAGCCATGACTCGAGCAAATTGGTCATTGAAGAAATGAGTCCCACGATCACTAATAATGGCACGAGGTACACCGAAGCGAGCGAATAGAGCTTTCAAAAAGTTACAAACCACCCTTGCGTCATTAGTAGGCAAAGCTTTGGCTTCAACCCACTTTGAAACGTAGTCAACGGCTACAAGGATGTATTTGTTTCCTTTAGAAGAAGGGAATGGCCCCATAAAGTCGATACCCCAAACATCAAAAATTTCACACTCTTGAATGAAATTCTGAGGCATCTCGTCTTTATGTGTGATTTTGCCTTGCTTTTGGCAAACATCACATCTTTTGACCATATCGTGAGCGTCACGATATATGGAGGGCCAATAAAATCCCGAATCAAACACTTTCTTAGCAGTGTAGTTGGGACCAAAGTGACCACCGGTGGGTCCTTTGTGGCAAGCATCAAGGATGTCCGACGCTGCCGGTCCATCAACACATCGGCGAATTATCAGATCAGCACATTGTTTGAATAGGTAAGGGTCGTCCCAAAAGTAAGTCTTGATATCGGTAAAGAACTTCTTCTTTTGCTGGGACGTCAACCCTTCCTTGAGAATTCCACCCGCCAAGTAGTTTGCAAAGTCTGCAAACCACGGGGTTTCATTCGGCTTCGAGTTTATGGACATTAAGGTCTCCAAGGGAAAAGAATCATTGATTTCTTTGGTCGGATGATCCCCTTGGTATGGATCCTCAAGTCTGCTCAGATGGTCCGCGGCTAAGTTTTCTGCTCCTTTTTTATCGCGAATTTCGATTTTAAATTCCTGGAGCAGCAAAACCCAGCGAAGAAGTCTTGGTTTGGAATCTTGCTTTGTCAACAAGTACTTCAGCGTGGAATGATCGGTGTACACAATGGTGGTAGAAAGGACAAGATAGGGGCGGAATTTTTCAAAAGCATAGACAACGGCTAAAAGCTCTTTTTCGGTTGTCGTATAATGCAATTGTGCCCCGGTCATTGTCTTGCTAGCGTAATGGATCGGTTGGAAGTGTTTGTTCACTCTTTGTCCAAGAACCGCTCCAATAGCAAAATCGCTAGCATCGCACATCATCTCAAAGGGCAGCTCCCAATTAGGGGTAACCAAGACGGGTGCCTTAGTTAGCTTATCCTTAAGCGAGTTGAAGGCTTCAAGGCACTCTTTGGAAAAGATAAAAGGAGTATCTTTTTCCAAGAGGTGGGTCATCGGGCGAGCGATTTGAGAAAAATCTTTGATGAATCGACGATAGAAGCCCGCATGACCCAGGAAACTTCTCACACCCTTCACGGTTGAAGGTGGAGGCAACTTAGCTATAACATCGACTTTAGCACGGTCTACTTCAAGACCGGCTTTCGAAATCTTATGTCCAAGCACGACGCCTTCTTTTACCATAAAATGGCATTTTTCCCAATTTAGAACTAGGCGAGTGTCTTCGCACCGCTTTAGCATACGTTCTAAATTGGCAAGGCAAGCAGAGAAGGAATCCCCGAAGACCGAGAAATCATCCATGAAGACTTCCATGGTTTGTTCAACCATGTCATGGAAGATAGCTAACATACACCTTTGGAACGTCCCTGGCGCATTACATAAGCCAAAAGGCATTCTTTTGTAAGCGAAAGTGCCATAGGGACAAGTGAATGTAGTCTTCTCTTGATCTTGGGGATCGATGGGTATTTGAAAATAACCCGAGAAACCATCGAGAAAGCAGTAATATTCATTACCGGCTAATCGTTCAAGCATTTGGTCCATGAAAGGTAGAGGGAAATGATCCTTTCTCGTGGCATCATTGAGTTTGCGGTAGTCTATACAAACTCTCCACCCAGTAACGAGACGAGTGGGAATCAACTCGTTGTGTTCATTGGGAACAACGGTTATTCCGCCCTTCTTGGGCACACAATGGATTAGACTAACCCACGGTGAATCCGAAATAGGGTAAATCATACCCGCATCAAGAAGTTTAATAACCTCTGTTTTGATGACTTCATGGATTTTTGGATTCACCCTTCGTTGGCTTTGAATAGTGGGCTTGAAGTCGTCCTCCATGAGAATTTTGTGCGTGCAGAAGTGAGGATCAATTCCACGAATATCCGAGATTTTCCAAGCAATAGCCTTCTTGTGAGCTTTCAACACAGCAACGAGGCGAGTCTTCTCTTCATCTTTCAAATCCGTTGCAATAATGACGGGCGACTTCTTGTTGTCGTCAAGGAACACGTACTCGAGATGTGGCGGCAACTCCTTAAGTTCCAAATCCGGAGGATTTTCGACGGACGGCGTTTTCGAAGTCGTGGCATCGATAGCAATAACCGTGGGAGATGGAGGCGAAGGATTGTCTTCGGTGAGAAGATTGTCAAAGAAACTCATGTCTTCATCCCCCTCGGTGGGAGAATCATTAGTAGCTAAATTCACATCTCCCATGGCATCTTCAAGATTGTTCCAGAATAAATCACTATCTCCGAATAGAGACAACGATGAATCAATGGAGGACACGGTCTCAACAGTGGGAAGAGAGGTAGGAATACTTTTGCACGCATCATTAAAGTGCGCTTCACAAGCCTCATCAAGAACGTCAATACAATTAACGCTCTCATAAGAATAAGGCTGTTTAGACAACTTTCCCATGTTGAAGACTACTTTATCGTCACCCACTCTCATGATAAGCTCTCCGGCTTCAACATCAATAAGAGTGCGACCGGTCCTAAGGAATGGACGACCAACAATCAGTGGTACACGAGGGTCCATCTCGTAGTCGACGACAACAAAATCAGCAGGGAAGGTGAATTTGTCGACTCCTACAATGACGTCTTCGGCTATCCCCACTGGATAAGCAACCGTACGGTTGGCTAATTCCAAAGTCATCTTGGTGGGGACTAGCTCTGGGAGAGATAATTGCTTCCAAACACTTAGAGGCATAAGATTAATACTGGCACCTAGATCGGCTAGGGCCATGCAATTCTCTACTCCCGGGAAATTGCAAGGGATAAGAAAACGACCCGGATCACCAAGCTTGGTTGGCAATTTCCTTAAGAGCACTGCAGAGCAGTTCTCATTAAGTTGGGTGTTGGCAATGTCGAGGAGCTTTTCCTTGTCGCTCAGAAGGTCTTTAAACATTTTAGCATACTTGGGCATGTGAGCGAGAGCCTCAGCGAAGGAGATATTGAAATTCAGTTGTTTAAACATTTTAAGAAAGTTAGAAACCTGAATATCATCCTTGCTCTTTTGCTTCTCTTTCCTCAACCTTGAAGGATAAGGTATATTGGAAGAAGAGGAAGGATTTAGGGGAATAGGGTCACTCACAACCACGGGTGGAGGAGGGGTAGAATGAAGAGGTGGAGAAATTAGGGAAGGAGAAGGAGGAGGAATAGGAGCAGGCGACTCGTTCTCCTTAGTCACAACCACCGGTGGAGGTATAGGAAGCTCGGGTTCCTTTGTACCTTTACCACTGCGAGTAGTGATTGCTTTCATCTCCCCTCTTGGGTTAGCAACGGTGTTACTCGGCAGAGTACCCGAAGAAGAGGGTTGACTACTTTGGAAGAAACTAGCCATCATGTTCCTCAAGTCATTCGTCTGACTATCCAACGTGTTCCGCATATCGGCTCTTAAATCATTTCCTTGCTTAACCAAATCTGCCTTCAAATTGCGCACTTCCTCTTGGAGGTTTCCCACTATCACATCATTGGTTCTCATGTAGGTGGCGACCTCTTGGTGTAATGCAGTGGTGGCTTGGTTGGGAGGAGCATTGTATGCAGGTGGTTGGTAAGCTGGTTGTTGGTATACTTGATTGTTACGTTGTGGTGGTTGTTGCTGCTTGTGAGGTGGGATGTATGGTTGTCGAGGCTGTTGTTGTTGTTGAGGAGGGAGGTTAAGGTTTTGTTGTTGGTTTGGGTTGGTAGGAGGAAAACCAGGTGGTGAAAGATAGTTGTTGCTGCGGTAACTAAGCAAGTTACGGTCACCTTGGGGTTTTGCTTGATAAGCAGGTTGAGGATAGGTGCCATATGCCGCATTCACATTCTCAGCAGGGTAATCTTGGGTGGCGGTACAAGTTGTGTAGGAGTGGGGACCACCGCATATCTCACAAGGTTGGCTGACAGCGTTCACTTGTGCATTTTTGGCGTTGTTGCTATTGTTGTTGCTGACGGTGTGGGTGACAAGCGTTTCAAGAAGCGTAGTGAGTTTGTCCAATCGCTTATCGCTGTCATTAGTGCTAGCACTAGCAACATTGGTCCTAACACTCTTGGTTTGCACACGAGACTTGTTCTCAATGATATCCCAAGCAGCATTGGAAGTCTTAGCCAATAAATTACCCCCTGAGGCACTATTCAGTGAATCTTGGTCACTCATGCTTAAACCATTGTAAAAAGTATTAATTTGATGTACTTTGGTAAAACCATGTTGTGGGCATTTTCTTAAAAGATCTTTAAAACGATCCCAAGATTCACTGAATGACTCATCGTACTTTTGTTCAAAGTTTATAATCTCATTCCGCAAAGCGGTAGTACGAGAGGGTGGAAAAAAGTAATTGATGAACTTTGTTTCCAAATCCGTCCACGAGAGAATACTTTGTGGCGGTTCCTTAGCAAGCCAATGTCGGGCTTGTCCCTCTAAAGAAAAGGGAAAAAGTTGTAACCTTATAACCTCCTGTGGAACCCCATTGAACTTGACCGTGTTGGTGAGTTGTAGAAATCTCTTGATATGGTCGTGTGGATCATCAATGATGCGTCCCAAGAATGGTTGAGCTGAGACCATCTGGATAAAGCCTGATTTGAGCTCGAAATTATTGGCGGCAATTGGTGGTATAACAATTGGATCCATGTTGCCATCAACATGAGCTTGCAGCAGTTCAATCATTGGGCGATTATCCGGAAGGGGCTCATTGTTGTTGTTATTCATATTGTTGAAAGGCGGGTTGTTATTGTTATTATTGTTGTTCGGAGGTGGTATGTTATTGTTGTTTTGTACACCAGCCATGTCTAAGTTATCGAGAGGCTCGGGCTCTTGATAAGACGTGGATCGAGTGCGCATACACCTGCGAAATAACGAACAAAGAAAAACAAAGCAAAAATATTTTTGGTTTTTATGTTTTTTACTTTTTAGGATTTTTGAAAATTTTATATTTTTTTAATGTTTTTGAAAATTTTTGAAAAAGTAACGTTCACGGGGAACGGATCCCAAAATCCAAATTCTCACAAAAAACTTTTGATCTTAACGAGAGGAGCCGGCAGCGGCGCCATTTGATACAAGCATTTTGCAATGGGTTCAATTATATTTCTCGGAATCCTCTCGAATTGATCTCAGTTAAAAGTGGAATGATTTGTTCTTGGTGACAAAAAGTGGGTTTGGTTTTCTATTCTACTAAACAGATAAATAAATAAAATGGTAATGAAGTAAACTTAAAACTAGCAACAAACAAAACTTGGAAAAATACCCTTACAGTAAAATACCCTATGCGGAATGTTGGGCTTATGCGGAAAGTATGGCCATTCGGAAAGTTCCCTATGCGGAAAGATAACACCTATGCGGAAAGTGAGGCTATGCGGAAAGTAGAATGCTATTCGGAAAGATTGCTATGCGGAATAATAACACCTATGCGGAAAGTAAGGCTATGCGGAAAGATTATACCATGCGGAAAATCCAGTCTATTCGGAAAAATAAGCTATTCGGAAAATAGTTACTTATGCGGAAAAATCACTCTAATCGGAAAAATGGTCTATTCGGAAAAACATTCCGAATAAGGAAATGAAGGAGCTATCATGCGGAATATTGAAAATATTCCGAGTAAAAGAAAAATGAGAAACCCTATTCGGAATAAAGGCTCAATTCGGAAAGTTTGTGAAATTCCGAATAAAGGAGAAAAACAACCTCTACTCGGAATAATTGAAATATTCCGAATAGAGGTAAACCCAAAATTCCTATTCGGAATCTGGGAAACTCAGGTCTGATAAACAGCGAAGAACAAGGAGATCGTTTAATCCACAATCAACTCCAAAACTTAAAAGGGTTTTACCAAACTAACCAATAATCATTAACATACCATACGTAATAAATCCCAACAGTAAAAACACTAAATCAACAACTTTTTAAGATCAAACTAAAATCAAATAAGAAACTTAGAAACTTGCAATAAAAATGATGAAGAACAAGATGAATAGAAAGATGGAATAGATTAATTAATGGAAGAGTAACAAGGTTAATGATCAATGATTACAAGATTGAAAAAGAAAAATGAAAAATCATCAAACACCCTAGTGGTGTTTGTGATGAAAACCACGAACCAAAGGAACTGGGGAAAAGAAAAAAATGAACTAACTCCCTAAAATGTGTGAAGGGAAAGACTATTTATACTCCTAGTGGTTGGTTGGTGAGTGGGCTTTCTCCCTTTCTTCTTGTCTTCTTGTCTTTTCAGAAAAGTTGACGTTTTCGATTCTGATTCGGGATTTGTTGTCGATTAAATCCAACTCGTCTTTTAATTTCTTCGTTAAATAGACTTGAGTTTCTTCGACTTATGAAAATCTTCCATCTTTAGTCCTTTTCTTCGATAAATCTTCGAATAGGCCTAGTGACTTTAAATCTTCTGCATCTCTTGGACAATAGACTTCGTCTTGAGTCTTTTTCCTTGGTAAATCCCGTGCAATCCCATGTTTTCTTTAATACTCATCTGGTTAGCTCTGAGAACACAATAAACACAAAAACCATGCATAATTCCAAACAAATGATATTAAATACGTGTTTTGGTCTTGTTTTAGCCCGAATTAAGTGGTAAAAGGATGGGTGTTTACACACCTATCAGTAATAAATATATACGTAATTAATATTAGCCCGTGATTTAATTACGTTCATGATTTCATGATCGCATGTTCGTGATTAATTATTGTTTAAATAATTATTGCGTGTTCGTGCGTAATAAATACTTATCGTGTTCTAACACGTACGTAATACGTAAAATCCTAACACGTAAACGTAATCGTACTATAAAAGGAAAGTTTTAATCTAGTACGCACGATCTTAAGGGTTCTATTCAGGGTACTATTCATGGTACGTAATAAATACTTATCGTGTTCTAACACGTACGTAATACGTAAAATCCTAACACGTAAACGTAATCGTACTATAAAAGGAAAGTTTTAATCTAGTACGTACGATCTTAAGGGTACTATTCATGGTAAAAGCATGCGGGTTTTACAACTCTTCCCCCCTAAAAAGAATAATTCGTCCCCGAATTATAGATAATGTAACTGAAAGAGAAACATACCCAAATCAAACTGAGAGGGTATGTAAGATAAATTAACGTACAGGTGACATGGTAGAAGGAACGTGGAACGTGACATGTCTTGAAAGGACATGGAACGTGACGTGTCTGAAATGACATATCTAATTGATAAGTGAAAAACGGATAAGAAGTTCGGATGAACTTGTGCGTTTCCAAGTGGCCTCCCTCTTGGAACGGTTCCTTCAGAAGATCTTGACACTAATGATAAATCTTGGTCCTCCTGACCTTGACTTAGAATACGAAGAAATTCTTGGTTATCAACGGAAGGTAGATCCCCTAAATTCGATCGAGGAAAAATAAGAGTTAACGTGCAAGGGTAACTGAAATGTTACGATGAAAGACAATCTGACTTAACTGTTAACTAAAAACGATGCTCGAGACATAAAGAAACGTAGTACGTGAAAAATTTTGAACGTGATACGTGAAAATTTTTGAACGTGCTACGTGGAGATATGGCGAATGTAGTATGAGTAAACATATCGTGATCCATGATACGTGGTAACATATCTTGATCATGATATGAGGAACGTGGAATGAACATGACATGTGAAACATATCGTGAACATAGAATATAATGGCGGTAACGCCAAACGCTACCGGGTGAGACATAGAATATGACGAGAAACGTCTATCTGAGGATAGGGAGTTATACTAAACTTGGGTCTGGTGTCTCAAGTTCTTGCAAAACTTCCCAGAACAAAATGAACGTAAAATCGTAAGCCCAGATATGATCATGAACGTGAATAGTGTCATGAACACGAGCGTGAAAGCAAGTCGTGGAATCAGAATGAAGACGTGACGTAATTTAGCAGTACAATTGCGAATCTTTGTCTGACCCGATAGCTGAGGGATTACCAAGTGGTAGGATGAGCCTTGGCTGGAACATGTCTGATCAATCTGTTGGTTCTGCAATCTTTACGGATGTAAGGATTCTACAGACTTGATCAAACTGTTTGCAATAACCCAGATAGCATCATGCTTCTTCTGAGTTTGCGTTAATCTGGTAACCAAAATCCGTGGAGATCTTGTCCTATTTCAATTCACAATTTCAGATGATGAAACATCCCAGTTTGTTGGTGTCCTATCTTAGCCTGTTGGTATGTCAGGTACATAGATATGGATGTAGCTGCATCTTGCTTCGTAGAAACTTGATACATAGAAGGTTGCGAAACTCTAAATCTCTAAATCTAGACTTCTCCTAGCGTAGGATTTCCTAGAACACCTAATGTAGTGTAGGGTTCTCTCCTTTACACATAAGCTGAGTCATGGTAAGATTAACCATAGAAACCCATGTGATTCAGTGTGTTACTGTAATCAAACAGAATTGATATTGGAAAATTTTCAAGGGTAGAATTTCTCTTGTCATAGAATTTGCAACATAGTGCAGATAGGGTCTTCCTGTTCTTCTCTAGGCTTAGAGGAAATCAGGTTATCCTCAATGAAAACGCTGATGAATTTTTTTAGGAGTTCATGGAAACTCAATTTATTAAGTCCATAATGCTGTTGGAGCATTGATGAGACTAAATCAAAATCATAAATCTAGCATGACCGCGTCGTGCATGAATAGCAGTCACGGACATGTCCTGCTTTTTCACTCGTCACTGTTGGCAACATGATCATGAGTTCGATCTTGGGAAAGTGATTAACACTATACGGTTGATTGGACATGTCGTCAATACGTGGAGGAGAATAACGGTCATGAATGGTGATTTGTTTAAGTCAACGGTAGTCGACACATAATCTCATGGTACCATCCTTCTCCTTGTAGATTCTTCTGGAATGTATAGGAAGACTTTGGAATAATCAACTGGCTATGCATAAAAGAATTAAGTGGTTGTGTCTTACTGACAGCTAGAAAATTTTAGCGACCATGGCTAACAACGCACATGCTTGCAAGCATAGCTAATTTGTACAGATTTTCCCGATGGAAAATCAAGCTGAATGTATTCAGGAGCCTGAACATTACTGTACATAATTATGAATCGTAACATGGTGTGCTGTTCATAGTACATAATTAGGATAAAATTTATCTCGTGTCTGTCCGAGGAAATGCGTTAGCAGCTTGGATCTCATCATTAAGCTGAAGGAAAACCTTCGTATACGTGGGAATACGAAAGGCGTCCTTCATGATCATGAATATATGAAATATGGTGAAAGAAATGAAAGTTACATTGGCAACGTGACAGTTCTCACTGATGCGCCGATAATGGTATTGAAATTTTTTTGGCCTGATTAATACATGGCACCACAAAATGGATATACCCTTGGAGGGTACCCTGAATTTCTTAGAAATGTTCCATAGTTGGACGTGAGTCATGTGTCTTGAATCGTTTCTTGGAACTATAAGCATGACATATGTCTTGACTGGTGTCTTGACATGTGTCTTCAAGAGGTATACGTGAGACATATGTCTTGACTGATGTCTTGACTGATGTCTTGACATGTGTCTTTAGAAAGTATACGTGAGACATGTGTCTTGACTGATGTCTTGACATGTGTCTCGAGTTGTGAAACAAATATAACCACAATATAAGGTTATTATGCCAGAATTGGCGGATCGGTTGGACTACTAATCCTTGTATTTCTGATCACGTCCGTGGCCAGAGTTTCGGTTGCGATTTCTAGGATAGTTGCTGTCATAGTAGTGGTTACTATCGTCCTGTCTGTCAGTTCCATGATGGTCATTCTCATGACCGTGATTCATGTAACTATTCAGCTGAGTGGCCGGCTGGTACCGGTTTGCACTCATATGGCTGAAATGACAGCCGAATGACGTGTGACATGTAACTAAGAATTAGGGACAATGATTGATAGGAATCGTCTGATGGTTAAGCATCTTCTCGTCCAATTGCTTTGCTTCGACGCCTTTGTCTTCGTCTTGTAGGATCTCCAGGTTGTGAACAGCATCCGCATCTCGCAGCGTCTCCGAACGTCAGCAGCATCAACATTTGGTAACATTTCCAAGTTATGAGCGGCATCAGCAATTTGTAGAGTATTAGCAAGTGGACAAATGCCTGAGATGATTCAGAATCGACTAGCGAATACTCGTGCAGTATTGCAAGTGAAATACACATGGATTTAGGTACGTGTAATACACATGGAACATGGTACATGGAGTACACGTTGAATGCACATGAAATGATCGGTATGGGGTCGATCATTTGTCATGATTTAAGGAAAGTATACCGGTTAAACGGTTAGGAAAACCATCATGATAACTTGGCAGTATTAGCATAGACATCATTCTGGTTATAACGGAAACGTTAAAGTGTGGTTACACAAAATTCAACGATGATTTTCCTGACAGCATGATCAATGAAAACCAACCATGACTATCATGAAAGCATGATTCAATGAATCTAACAATGTCTTGCAGGACAACGTAAATAACAAAAGAGGCGTAAAACATAATCAACATGAAGACGGAATTATCATGAAGAAACATGAAACAATCTATCACGAAGAAGTGTATAACATAATCAGCATGAAACTGAAGTTAACCATGACAGTATGAAAACATACTTGACATAAAAACATAATAACTTATGAGGGGACATGAAAAAATTTATGCCAATTTAAATCATGAGAAAAATTTTATGCATGAAAAACAGTGCATGAATGCGTAATGTAGTTTATAAAAACCTTTATATGTGCGAGGGGACGCCTATGGGTCGGTCCCAAAACAAAAGACATGGCGAGGGGACGCCTATGGGTCGGTCCCAAAATTAAAAGTTTCGATAAAAACACATGCGACTAAATAGGGCCAGTCTTGTGCCAACCATTACTTAGTCATAATCCCTGCAACAATGATACATGAAACATAAATAAATGAAACTCATATGTCAAAACTTATCAGAAAAAATTTTATGTGACTAATTATGAACTACTGGGGTTCAGTCCACATAGCCACAGTTCACGAGGAACATTATTCATGAAACGATGACACATAACTAAATATGAATGACGGTTGTCCATCCATATTAGTAAAACAATATCGATGAAAACATCAAGGTTAAAACATCAAGGTGCTGAAAACATCATGGTTAAAACAACAATGCGCTAAAAACATCAATACGTGGAATAACAACGTTGGCTTAGGAAGTTCCTGGTGACTACCCACTAGTCACAGGTCGAGTTTTAGAGCCTACAGGTCGAAGCCTTGTCTCTGATACCATAATTGTAACACCCCATTTTGATAATGGAATGTCACGCGTAATTATGGCGTATCATCAAAGCATACAAGGATAAATGTATAAAACATTACATGACAGAGGGATAACTGGAATCAAACATCGGTTCCCAAACATAAGCCCAAAACATAATAAAGCAAAAGAAATGAATGAAAGACTACACAAGCATAAATATATGAAGGCAAAAGGAAAAGAAGTCTCTAGCAGCTTCCATCCTATGCACGTCCTCCAAATGCTCGAGTCTTTCCTAGGGTACCTGCCGTTTTGGGACATGGAAAGGAAAGTAATGGCTGAGAAAAACGCTCAGTGCACGGATATAGACATAATATAAGTGACTAAAACATAATAGAGACTTAATAGCAGCGGAAATGTATAAGTCCTGGAAAACCTGGAACATGTTCATAAAACTGGTTTTATAGTTTGAAAAGCCTTATGTTTATCTTATAAAAAATGTTTAACCTATTTTACCATTAGCCAATATAGATCATGAAAATCCACCGTGCATGAATACTTGGAGGGGTGACCTCATCATGCAAATTAGAGGGGCTGCCTCTAATTTAATGTATTGGTTCTGGGTAGGAGGGATCAGCTCCTTGTGAAGGATGCAAGGCACACACCACATTCACCATGAAATCCTGACTGAAAACATGTAACTAGGATGCACCCATACGCCCTACATGATAAATATAATATAAATAGCCAAAAGTTGAAGGGACGCCACGAGCAATCACTCCGCCGTGGTGAAGTCATAACATTAGTGCCTCTAATGTTATGGTTATGGTACCTCCATAACTAGGTGAAACTGGTCATGCATGTATATGGCTATAGGTAATCTTAATTAAACATAAGCAATCAAACACATAACTTATACTACGGGAAAACAGTTGGCTGCATACGGGGAATCCTAATAAGGAAAGAATGTCCATACTGTAGGACGAGAACCCGTACCTTATGTCTAGTGAACGAAGAAGATGAACTGAGAGGAATCCTACTTCCGAATCACTAGTGCTACATAAATACATACATGAATAAGTATCTGCTTACTAAATACGTAGCTGGTTTTATGTCATGTCTTAGCTTAATTTATGTGTTCTTACCATGTTTTACTGTTTTTAAGCCTTAAACCGTGTTTATCTTATATTCTGTTTAATCTGATTAAGTATTTCTGGTATTTCATGTGTTATTTTACTTACTGCGTAATAATAAGTAACTTTCCAAAAATAGTAGGTTTCCTAAAATAGAAAGTTTCCAAAAATAGAAAGTTTCCAAAAATAGAAAGTTTCCAAAAATAGAAAGTTACCAAAAATAGAAAGTTTCCAAAAATAGAAAGTTTCCAAAAATAGAATTTACTGCTTAAAATAGATAAGTTTCTAAAAATAGAAAGCTTCCATAAATAGATCAGCTGCCTTAATTAAATAAGTTTCCATAAATATATTAGCTGCCTGAAATAAATAAGTTTCTAAAAATAGAAGGTTTCCATAAATAGATTAGCTGCCTTATTTAATTAAGTTTCTAAAAATAGAAAGTTTCCATAATTAGAATTAAGCTGGTTAAATAAGCTAAGTATATAAGCCTAAGTGTTTTCATGATTATTTTCTAAGTCATATGATATAATGTATAGTTTAATAATTATTCTATGTAATTAAATTAAACTATAGGTTAAAATATTTAATTAAAGTATAACATGTTTTTAAATAAATAAAGTTAAATACTTAGGTTAAAACATGTATTATTATATATTAATAATATAACCTAAGTCATGTTAATTAATTAATTATAGTCATGGTTTTTAAATAATTAATTAATCATAAGTCTAAAATATAAAATACTTAGGTTAATTAATTTCATGATTATTAATAATTAAATAACCTAAGTCATGTTATTAAATTAATCATATCATTTTATTAATTTAATTTTTTAACCTAAGATCATAAAACATAAAAAAACTAAACATACACCATGAACCGGATCTAGAATCAAAAGCATGAACCGGACATGAAATCGACACCGTACCCCGAACCAACTTGGGGTACCCCGTGTCTTACTGCTGCCGTGGGACCCACACACACCAACCAAGACCGTATTGTCTTGGTGGTGGTCGGTTTGGCCAAACGAAACTCCTTCAGGTTCGGTGCAGCCTGCGGCCAAAAACAAACACCCCTTAAAACATACTTTTGATTTTATTAAACCCCAAATCATGTTAGATCCATGTTTAATTATTAGGTTTTTGTAAAAACATAACATGTTCTTGATTTATAAAAAAATCAAATCAAAAGAAAAGGTTTAAAAAGGATTTACCGAATTCGTGGATCAAAAGGATGAAGAACAAACACGATCAACAACTAAAATTCTGAGATCCAAGATCACAAACCACCTCCTTGTGGTGGTTGTAGGGTGGCGGCACAAAGAAGAAAGGGAAGGAGGGTTTTAGGGTTTTTTCTAAAATCTTCTGTGAATGAAAAATGAGTAGTGAAAAATTATTAACCCCCCTTTAGTAAAAATTGATGGGCTAAGCCCATCCTCCCTCCCTAATTTCGTGGTAATGGGGCCCACAAGGGGTAACCCGAATGTTTTTCCGTGTCTAAAATATTGGTGTGTTCTCGTGTGTTCTCGTGTTCGTGTTTTACGTGTTTTAATTAGTTATCGATCGTGACTTAATATATTTATTCGTGTTCGTAATAAATATATATACGTAATTAATATTAGCCCGTGATTTAATTACGTTCATGATTTCATGATCGCATGTTCGTGATTAATTATTGTTTAAATAATTATTGCGTGTTCGTGCGTAATACATACTTATCGTGTTCTAACACGTACGTAATACGTAAAATCCTAACACGTAAACGTAATCGTACTATAAAAGGAAAGTTTTAATCTAGTACGTACGATCTTAAGGGTACTATTCAGGGTACTATTCATGGTACGTAATAAATACTTATCGTGTTCTAACACGTACGTAATACGTAAAATCCTAACACGTAAACGTAATCGTACTATAAAAGGAAAGTTTTAATCTAGTACGTACGATCTTAAGGGTACTATTCATGGTAAAAGCATGTGGGTTTTACAAGTGTTTAGACGAAACTATTTCCAATCGTTCTTTTTCATGATCAATTTATTCACGTTTTTGCTAATTTTTTTACATTTTCATCTTGCTTTTCCCGTATTATTTTTTTCACATTTTCGTAAGTTCTTTTACGTTTTCATAAGTTTTTTTATGTTTCATCAGATTTTTTATGTTTTCATCAGTATTATTATGTTTTCGTTCGATTTTTTACGGTCTCATCAAGTTTTTTACATTTTCGCCTGATTTTTTACGTTTTCGTCCGATTTTTTAGGGTTTCATCAGTATTTTTACGTTTTCGACAGCGTTTTTACGTTTTCATCAACATTTTCATGTTTTCATCAGTACTTTTACGTTTTCATCAGTAATTTTACGTTTTCGTCAGTAGTTTTATGTTTTCCTCTGTATTTATACGTTTTCGTGAGTATGTTTTCGTCCAAATTTTTATGTTTTCGTCACTATATTTATATTTTTGTCTAATTTTTACGTTTTTGTCCGTTTTTTACATGTTCATCACCGTTTTTACGTTTTGCTTAGTTTTTTGCACATTTCAGACGAAAACGTAAAAACACTGATGAAAACCTTAAAATTACAGTTGAAAACGTAAAATTACAGACGGAAACGTAAAAATATTGAAGAAATACGTAAAAGCGCTGATGAAAACGTAAAAAGATTAGACTAAAACGTAAAAAATCAAACGAAAACATAAAAAACTGACTTAAACGTAAAAAGTCGGATGAAAACATAAAAGAAGAAAACGTAAAAAATCGGACAAAAAGGTAAAAAAATCGGACGATAATGTAAAAATTCAAACAAAAACGTAAAAAAAAAGCGGACAAAAACGTAAAAATACTGACGAAAACGTAAAAAATTGGAAGAGAAAGTAAAAAATCAGACGAAAACTTAAAATTCGGACGAAAACGTAAATATTCCGACGAAAGCGGAAAAAATCCGACGAAACATTAAATTACTGACGAAAACGTTAAAATACAGAAGAAAATGTAAAAAGTCGGACGAAAATGTAAAAATACTGACGAACACGTAAAATTACTGATGAAAACGTAAAAATACTGACGTAACCGGACTAAATCGAAGAAAAAAACTTAAAAATACTTAGGAAACGTAAAAATACAGACGAAAACGTTAACAACTGACAGGAACGTGAAAAACTAACCAAAACATAAAAATAACTGACGAAGACATAAAAAAAACTGACGAAAACATAAAAAAATGGCCAAAACGTGAAAAATGAAGAAACATAAAGAAAAATTACAAAAACATGAGAAACTGTCGAAACGTAAAAAATTTGAAAAACACGTTAAAAAGTGACGAAAATTTAAAATACGGTTAGAAATAGATACGTGAACATGTTTTATTTTTATTTGGGAAAAGAAATAGAAAAGGGTAATATGGGGTTTTTTAGTTTCTATATAAAATTAGATTATGAAAATTTCATGATTTTTGGAAAATATTGAAAAAAAGTTGAAATAAACATGTTTTTAAACCAAAATTTAGAAAATAAATAAATTTGAAACTTAAAAATAAAACTAATAAATATATTTCGAAAATTAAAAAACAAAAAACAAAGGTATTCAATTTTAGTGAGTTTAAGTATATGAGTTAGTAACAATTAAACAAAAACCTTACAATAGCAAGTTAGTTAGTTTGATTACCCATAAATGAAAGGTCTCACGTTCAATTCTTGCAAATGACATATTTTTTTAAAGAAAACGAAAATAATCAAAAACTACGTTTCAAAAACGCAATTTTCAAAACTGCGTTTCAAAAACACAGGTTTCGAAAATGCGTTGTCTCGAAAACGCAATTTCCAAAACAGCGTTTCCAAAACGCACTTTCAGAAAAGTTCCCAAACGACGTTTCGAAAACGCAGTTTCTGAAAAGTGCGATTTCAAATCACAAGAAATGTGGAAAATGGAGATTTTCTAGGAATTTCTCAAATTCTATTGGTTTAAAGATGTGACTGGGATATGACTGGATTAAAAAGTGTGGTTTCAAAACATAATTATACCTATATATAATATAAAGATATATATATATATATATACATATATATATATATATATATATATATATATATATATATATATATATATATATATATATATATATATATATATATATATATATATATATATATATATATGTTGATGCAAAAGTTGGGTGATCCTTGCTAGACCCGAATTAGGCTTAATTCGGATTGGCTGGGCTCCGGCTCCTGCACCAAGTGAATCGTTTGGTTGGGATCCTGCACACTAAACAGCACGCGTTAGGCTTATCGTGGGAATGTTTCCCACGATTAGACTCCAGCGTGAGAGTAAGTAATCGGTTAGGGTTTATGTGAGTTGAGAGTATAGAACGTAATACCTTTGTGGAACCCTTGGGGGTTCCTTTTATAGGCAGTGGAACCCTAGTGGGCTACCACTTGATACTTCGGCCCCAAGAAAAGGATAACTATCTGAATTAGAATGATTGTTATCTTCTAATTTTGGTAGTGAATATCCTCCTCTATTGGGATAAAGCTATTCCTAGACAGAATATGATTCTGTCTAACCCTATGTCGACCGTACCGGGCCGTGGGCCGCACACATGTGTGCGGTCACTGTTCATCCAAGCCCATAAGCCTGAATGACATTATCCCACCCATCTGTGATGGGCCGGATACGGGTAGTACCCATGGGCCGGGTTCATGACCCGGCTGGGGACTATACGTCATCATGTCCCCCCAGTCTAGTTGTTACAACCATAGGCGTAACCTCTAGACTACCAAGATGCTCCTTGGACGTACCAAGAAAAAATAGGGAATGATAAGTTATCCAAGAATTTGTGCTGGCCGCACATGGCAACCTGACTTAGGAAATTATTCCATTATTACCTCGACCGCACATGGCGACCGAGACAAATTAAATATAGCATTAAATGACAACTCTTACGTAAGAGCCGCATAACCCGACATAAATAACTATTCACCTGGCATGTTGACTGACAAAAAGTGCAAACAGTCAGAATCTCGAACAGTGCAAACGTTTGAGTCAGAAGTGACCCGTGGGTCCTACCTGACGTTTCACTTGCCACTTGCCCCCTAACCACACGATCAAGAATAGTGGCAGACACGTGTCACACATCCAATAGGTCATGACCCACGAGGCAACCCTATAAATAAGCCACCCCTACGGCTGTGTGAAACACACAGTTATAACCTCCATTTCTGCCATTAAAGCTTTCCTCTTAGCTCGAATCAATTACGCACGGATCCCTTCTTCCACAGGTTAGAACACCACACCCTTACCTTTTTATTTAGTAATGGCTCACAGAAACAACCCTACCATTGGATCCGTGCTGAATGTAATGACCCAGGACCAACTAATTCACTTTTGTACAAACTATTTCATCCCTACCAACCTACACCCCTCACTTCCTGGCGCCGGAGACCTTATAACTGAGGCTCCGGCGGGTAAGATTGGCCTGTACACTCGCCTTTTTGATGCGGCTAATTACCGCATTCCCTTCACCCGTTTCCTCGTAGATCTGTTAGGATACTATGATGTACATATTAGTCAGCTCCACTGTATAGGTGCCTGTAAGATTAGTCAATTCGAGATCCTCTGCCGTGCTAGAAGAATCCCCCCAACCGTAGAATTATTCCGGCTCTTTTATGTCCCCAACCTAGTAAATGGTTGGGTATCCTTTAAGAAGCGATCCCCTAACAGTCCCTAGTCTCATAATAAGCCAATGGATTCGCTGAAAAACTGGTATGACCACTACTTTTTCATTGACGCAGTAGTATGGCCGGGTGATTATACCTTTAGACATAGGATATCCCACGACCCCAAGCCGCACACTAGTACATATAACCCCCGACATTCCCAAGAATTAGATTTGAATAGGACCGGGTTCCATAGAAGTCTTCCCGAGTTATTTCTATGTCTGCTAGGGATTAGCCGCAACTATTTTGGCCCGTCCAACAGATATCCTGTGTTTTGGAGAAGGCAGGGTGAAGGTAGGCTAACATCCGTACACAAGAACTTTATTCAACCACTTTGTAAATGGCTAACATATGCTTTCTTTTTTGGGCAGAAATGAACTTCTTTGGACTTTTACGCCAGGGCGACCCGAAGCTCGTACCGGAAGGTTCCCGTCCCCTCCGTGAGAATGAGCTACCCCTTCTTGAGCATACCCGAAACGTGACGGTTGCTCTTGAAGCCGTGCCAGATCCACACTCGGACGAGGGAGAGCAAGGAGATAATGTGGGTGGTGATAATAGGATGCATGAAGGAGGAGCCGGGCCCTCCTCACCACATAGGGAAGAGCAGGGAGATAATATTGACTTAACCACCTCCAGTCTTCGCCGGATGATGGGCGATGATGATGAAGAAGTACAACAAACTAACGAGGAAGAGGAAGAAGTGGAAAAAGAAGCCGAGGAGGAAACTGAAGAAGCAACAGCTCAGCCTGTCGCCAGGCGCACCCGTAAAAGAAACAAACGAGTGAGGAAAGCTGCTTCAGCCGATATTGGCGAACACAACGCCCCTCCCAAGAAACTTCGAGAAGACCACCCCTTGTACCAATCTGTTGGGAGTACTACCTAGGGTTCTGAGACTATCCGGGCCGCACATGTCGATCCCGTCACTCAGATTGCCCCAACCGCATCAGAATTAGCTAGAAATGACATGTAAGACTCCATCCTAACACGTAAGAATGATAAATTCCCTTGTAAGCAACACTTAATATGTTTCCCAACACTTGTTTCACAGGGATGAACAAACTGGTGCCGCGCCTCCCCCTGACACTCAAATAGACAAGGGAAAAGGAAAAGAAGTGGAAAGAAACCCCATGCTTCATACAGCCGCCCAGAATTCCGGCCCTGCATTTGAAGAAGGTTCTCCCACAGCCTCCCAAGACCTCCCGACACCCGGCCCCCTCAATCGTTCAATCCCATATGGAACATCACAACTGCATCACGAATGAGGGACGCCGATGAATGCCGAGAGTACCTGAATAATTGCATACCACCAGACTTGGTGCGAGAGGTGAATGCGCTCAGTCATGCGGACTTGGCGGATGAGTATAATGGTGCCTTGGTGCATCAAATGGCGATGGGCACCTCGATGAGAGTAAGGTTTGAAGCCGCACTTGGGCATGTAGAATCTCTTAAGAGGAAGGTTGGACGGAGGGAGAAGATGATTGTGGACAATGAAGCTCAAATTGCAGACCTCCAGTCCCAACTTGCTAGTGCCGAGGCGACCATAAAGAAGCAATCGGCCCGCGCGAATGAGTATGACCAACAAGTGGCCAACCTTGAGTCAAAACTAGATGCCGCAACCACCAAGGTATATATCCATGCCGTACCACCCATCTTCTAAAAGAAATATATTCTAACGATTAATCTCATATAGGTAGCCACAGCGGAAGCGTCTGCCCAGTCGTACTCCAGCCAAGTATCCGTGCTTAAAAAGAAACTAGAAGACGCGCACCTGGCCGTCCAAAGCATGGAGAAGGTTCAAGAGGAGCTTGCTGATGAGAGGGCTGTCACCCAAGAGCTGAAAGAGGCGTTTGCCCAAAAAGATTTGATGGTCGACGCCCTCACCGCCGAGCGTGACGACGTGCTATGCCCCCAACTACTAGCGGCTATTGCCGGCCGTAGGTGGATGGTAGGGCATGGAGCACGCTTGGCCGTCACGAAGGTACTAGAGGCCCCCGAATTTGTGCAACAGTTTGCAAGTCTTGTGTCAGATGGCATTGACCACGGACGTCATGAGGGAATGGTCCAAGCCGTAGAGCTGATCAAGAAAAGGGAGAACTTCACCAGACATGCTTTCTTTAACCCTGAGGCAGCTAACAAGATGGCTGCTTCTATGGCCGCAATGCGAGACTTGCATTATCCATTCCTGGCTGAGCTGGAGGCCACAAAAGATGCATCCAACATGGAAATCATGGAAAAGCTAAGTCTTAGTGCGTTCTCCCAAGATGAGAGTCATTCCCGTGCCTCCTTCACTCCATCGCCCAGCCACCTGACGCTCCCCGTCTATGAAGATGTAACCAGGATCGTGCTTGATGAAAAACCCTTAAGTGTGGTGCTGGAGAGGAACGCTGCTCAAGCCCGGAAGCGGAAGGAAAGTAGTGAGTGGTTGTCATCCCTGGTCGAGGACCAAGTAGAGATAGGTAAGCTTATCCCCCCTATGTAGAGTGCTTCTACTTTATGGTCAATTTTAGACAACTCTGGTTTGTAACCGCTGAATATTTGTTGTTTTTATTCGTCTGTGTATGTACACGGCTAAACATGTGCATTTTGTATGTAAGTCCGTGATGACCACGACCATTTTTGATATTTTTATTTGGAAACTTGTGTATTTTGATTGTGTTGAATATTGTATACCAATACTGCATGATGCGTCACGTCTTAAACACAAATAAGGAAAATACATACAAGCGTATAATTTACTAGACATGCAACGTGTGTCTTTACTATGCGAAGCACGGTGTGACTACGGCATGTGAAACTTACCACAACGTCTTGTGAGTAAGGTTTCTAGTAAGGATACATGATCCGTGCGGCTAGGGTTGCATCCCTCTTACGCGGCAAGTTGAATTAGTAGGTTCACTTAATCCTCTTACCCCGCCTGGAGGCGTATAGTACATGTACAGTAGTTTGAAAGAATGTATATGAATGAAACATGGCATATTATAATATAAGTAAAATTCATACGACTAACAAAAAATCTAAAAAATGATTTGCACGGAACAAGCCGTGGGGCTAGCTAGGCACCACGGCATTTTATTAGAACGTTTACAATTTTGTTTGAACAATAATGACAAGTCCTAAAAAACAAGAAAGGAAACTAAACAAACATAAGAAAACAAAACAGATAGACCGCATGGTTCTTCATTAAAGCCACATATAGCGAAGCACCCATGCGGAAGCCGTAGCTTTCAAAGATAGCACCTTTTAAGATTGGAAATGTTCCATGTGTGTTCTAGGTCGCGGCCATCCATGTCACGTAACTTGTACGCGCCTCGTCCCAAGGCCTCCGTGACTTCATACGGTCCTTCCCACTTAGGGCCCAGTTTTCCTGTATTCTCTGCTCGACTCGCTTCATTAGCACGATAGACATAGTCTCCCGGTCGAAAAGAAACACCCTTGACCTTGGCGTCATAATAAGCTTTCATTTTAGCCTTGGACTTAGCCTCATTGATGGCTGCTATTTCCCTTTTTTCTTCCAACAGATCCAGGTTGATTCACAGCTGTTCATCATTCGTGACGACATTAACCTCCGCCGTGCGGATGGTAGGCATTCCTATTTCTGCTGGTATAACAGCTTCAGTGCCGTAAGCCAATGCAAATGGTGTATCCCCGTTGGCTGTTTTGATCATAGTCTTGTGTGCCCATAGCACATGTGACAACTCATCGACCCATCTGCCACTTCGTTCATCCAAACGCGCCTTGATGCCATTTCCCAAGCTTCTATTTGCCCGTTCGACGAGGCCATTTGTCTACGGATGCTTAACAGATGCGAAGCGCCGCTTGATGTTCAATGATGCACACCAGTCTTTGAATGGATTGTCCGTGAACTGTTTACCGTTATCCGAGATGATTTCTCCTGGTAGGCCAAAACGGCACACAATATGCTCCCAAACAAACTTTTTAACTTGTTTGCCTGTGATAGATTTCACTGCCTTGGCCTCTATCCATCGTGTGAAGTAGTCCATTGCGACAATCAAGAATTTAACTCCCCGCGCAGCTACAAGAAATGGTCCTGCAATGTCGATTCCCCACTTGTAGAATGGCCATGGGGACGTGATAGGTGTAAGCTCCTGTTGCGGGTGCCGCGGTACTGGCCTATGCACTTGGCAATCACTACACTTGCGAATCATGTCGCACGCGTCTCTATGCATGGTAGGCCAATAATATCCTGTCCGTAAGGCTCTAGCTACCACGGATCGTGGACCTGCATGCATGCCGCACAATCCTTCATGTATGTCACTGATTACGTATGCGGCCTGACGTGGTCCAACACACCGTAGCCACGGCTGCAAGAAAGAGCGCTTGTAAAGGATGCCTTCTCAAAGTTCGAAATGCTGCGACTTCCTCCTGATGCGCCGTGCTGCTTTTTCCTCGTCTGGAAGGGTCTCGCTAGTCAAATAGTTGATAATCGGGGTCATCCATGTAGGTCCATCCTCCTCAACTATAGCAGCGACCTCCCCTTCCGTTATAGATTTTTCCTTGAGTATTTCCACCAAGACTTGTTTAGACAAGTGAGCGAAGCTTGTGGATGCGATCTTACTAAGAGCGTCCGCCTTCTTGTTCTCGCCCCTTGGCACCTGCTTGATGGAAAACTTACTGAAAACCGCGATTAGCGACTTGACTTTTTCCAAGTACCTGACCATGTTGTCCTCCTTAGCAACATATCCACCTAGAATATGGTTCGCGACAAGCCGTGAGTCCACGTAGGCCTCAAGGTTGCGGACTCCCATTCTAGCGGCGATTTACAAACCCGCAATTAATGCTTCATATTCCGCTTCGTTGTTGGTGGCCGTGAACTCAAAACGGAGGGCATACGTGAATTCCATTCCTTCCGGATTTGTGAGAATGAGACCAGCTCCGGACCCGTCCGTACACGAAGATCCGTCCGTGAACAACACCCATGGTTCTGTTGGAGTCTCGTCTTGCTTAACGATTGGCCCTTCCTCATCCGGTTTCTCGATTAGGAAATCTGCCAAGATCTGGCCTTTCACAGCCGTCCTTGGCCTATAAGATATATTATGCTCCCCCAATAAGATGCTCCATTTCTGTAGCCTCCCTGCCACGTCCGGTCAAGAAATAACCTGCTTGATTGGCTGATCCGTAATGACTACAATTGGGTGCGCCTGAAAGTACCGGCGCAGCCGCTTTGTAGCAAACACTAGTGCTAACACCAATTTTTCCATAGAGGAGTAATTCAGCTCCGGCCCTTGTAGTATTTGATGTTGAGGTTTTTACCACCCTTTAGGAAAAGAGCAATAAATAGGGCAAGTGTGCACGACGATTTAGGAAAACCGTGTGTGAATGACCCTAAGTGAGTTCGTTCTCGAGGAGGCTAGTGCGTGGTGTATTGAATTGATATTGATTTGTGATTATATGATTGAAAAAGGAAGAAAGAAATGAGATTAGAAAAGAAAGACGGTTACAAAAACGAATTAAACTACGACGAAAAAGGCGAACACGTAAAATCGTAAATAGGGCCAAAATTAAAATTTTAACCTAAAAATTCCTAAAAATTTCTAAAAATCCCCAATAATATTCTAAGAGTTTACAAAAAATCCAGACTTGCTAAACCCTTTTGATTAATTAGATAATGACTTTTTAATGCTAATTAAAGCCCTAAAAATCACTTTTAATTATTAAATAGCCTTAAACAAGATCTTATTGTTTGTAAACCTCAAAAATATCCTAATTAAGCTAAAAACTATTTTTTAAATTTTTAAAACCAAATTAAACTATTTTTAAACACTTAAAAACTATTAAAATCAATTAAATCTTAAATTAATTCTAGAAAAAATTTGAAAAGTCCTAAAAATTTTTGGAAAGTGACAAAACTCCTAATTAAGTGTCCTTAACCTAGGAAAAATGTAAAAACTAAAAAAAATAAAACTTCAATTTTTAATAATAAAATAATATTAAAATAATCAAAAAAGTTCAAAGTCTACTAAAAAATTCTAAAAAATTACCAAAAATCTTAAATAATGTAACTAAGACAAAAATGCAATCAAAATTTTCTGAAACCTATTTAATAATTTTATATTGAACTTTAAATTTGGATAAAAACCCTAAAATCCAATAAAATAAAAAATAAGCTAAATCTAAAACTTAAAAATCTGTAAACCTCAAAAATATAATTCAAAACCTAAAAACTATTTTTTTAGATTTTTATATTACCTTTTTCTATTTTTTAATGACTTTCTAAAATTAAAACTTAAAATAATCCTAGAAAATTAATTAATAAAGGGAAAAATATACTTTTTAAACAGAAAAGTCCCTAAACCTAATACAAACCTAAGAAAAATAACAGTAAAGAACTTAAAGGAATAAGCAAGAAAAAGCTTATTATTAAGCTGTTAGCTAAAATAAGCTACAAACCAAAAGCCCTTAAATAAGTAATGAAATGAAACTTATCAGTCAAAGTCCCCAGGGCGCAATGGTTAAGACGTTTGTGTGTGAGAGGAGTGGCGCAGGTTCGAGTCCTGGCCACGTCCTTTTTGGTATTTATTTTTTTTTCTTTTTAAACTTTAAAAACTCAAAACTTATACTCTTTAAACTACAAAAACACAAACCCAAATCAAATTAACTAAGATTAAAGCTAACTAGAACCAAAAACGTGCCCAGATTTGTATAAATTTCTGATGAACACAAGTATATTCTTCACAAGTGAAGAGAAGGTTCAAGAGGGCTTGAACCTTGATTTGTGGTGTTGTTTGTTGGACAAGAAGGCACCCCTATACTCAGTTGAGTATAGGGAGTCACTTAAAACACAAAAACAGGCAAGTGAAACACAATATCAAGCACAAATTCACCAAAATGTTACTGAAAAAGCTATGCACATGTCTGAGAGTGTTTTGCTGATATACTTGGCACCAAAGTGAAATTTAAGGGCCAATTACTTGCACAAAAGATCACCAAATAGCAGGTAAATGATTCACAATCCTAAAATAACCAAGAATCTAGCAAACTTCACAAATTGGTGGATAAAATTTCAACACAACAAGCAGAAAAGGCAGTTTACTGATTAAGGCAATGTTTTTAAATTTTTAGCAAGCAAAAGCGTTTAAACTTGTTCAAACTGAAAAACCAATCACACTTAACACTTAATAACAACCTAAGAGATATGTCTAAACAGGTTTTAAGCTAAATTCAAAACATTAAACCCTACTAATACCCTAATCCAAACACCCCTTAAGTTTACTGAATATGCAAATAAACACACCAAAATCTTTAAAACTCAACCAAAGTGATCTAAATAGCTTCTAACATGCATTAAGTCCTAACGTGAGCAAACTCAAACACTTAAACCAACAAACAAGCAAATTTCATGCAATTCACATAAACACTATATAAAAACATAAAACTAAAAAATGAAAATGGAATGAGGGTGCTACCTTAAGGGTCCTACATCCAGGACCCTTAGTGGTTGCTTAACCACCTCCAATAGGCCCGGGCCTATGCTGATCCTTTAACAATCAATCAAGTTCTTCCAATCTGCTAAGAAAAACAACACAAGCACAAGCACAATAATATGATTTTCTGATTTTTCTTTCTCTTTTAAAAACCTTTTCACAAAACTTCCTTATACTTCCTTTGAAAACACTTACAAAATCCAGATAACAACCTTGGAAACCAAATCTTGAACAAGATTTTAACCAAACCACATCAAAATTTCAGAAACTTTGAAAACCAAACTGAATTTTAAAAACTTGAAAAATAAACAAACTTGGAACTTAAACACAATCAAACAATGTAAAATAAAGCTGGCTCTTTCTTCTCATCAACAGTCTTTAACCTTTTTTCATTCATAAAAAAACAGGACTTACAAAGTTGTGAAAAAAGGAGAAAAAAGAACAAGGGTCATGCACAATACGCATACTCCTTATATAGACCTAGATAGAACATTCTAGTTACTCTTGAATAAAAAATACAAGCTAAAACCCTAATGGTTTGAAAATCCCAAAATGCCCTTGTGTTCTTGACTGATTTCTTGGTCAATATGCTCCTCATGTGATCTTTGTACTTGGCCAACTGTTGGAAAGTGATCATGGACGTTTAAAAGTCCTTGGGGACCAAGGAGTGTGATCCAGACGTTCATCTTGTCGGTTTTAGGGTTTTGAGGGAAAGGGACGGGTGCAGGGGTGGTCTATGGTCATGGTTTTGGTGTGGGAAGTGGTGACAAAAAGCTTAATTATCAATCTGGAAAAGAAGAAGCAAAACCCCTTTGGTTTGGTGGTAATTAGTCCTGGGAAAAATTAGGATTTAAGTGGGTGATTAGAACCAGTTTAATTTGGGGTTAAATTATTTGAATTAGTGTTTGGGAGGGAAGATTAAAATAAGTTTAATCAAATAAAACGGGGGTGGTGGAATGCAGACGTGGAGGAAGGGGTGATTTTGATTGGGTGTGGGGTGGAAGTGGGTGATGTGGCAGTTTGTGAGTGGGTGGATGGAGTTTGGCTGTCTGGCAGGATTGGCCCCTTACTTTTCTTTCTTTGTTCATCTTCTATTTAATCAGCCAACAACTTATTCCCTTTGTAATAACTTTGCTAATTTGTCATTTTTGGCACAATCTTTTTATAAACTTGAAACAAGGACTAAACATGCAATTTCTTCATTCTTCAAGGACTGTTTTTGACATGTCTTCATACTTCAAGGCTTTGACTTGTTTGTTGACTTCTTGGAGGACCATTATTGACAATTTAGTTTTGTTGAGGGACTAAATTTGCCAATTCTTCAAAGTTAAGGGTCCTTTTTGTAATTTTGACAAACTTTAGGGACCAAACTTGTAATTATGAAGATACAAGGGTATAAAGTGTCAATTCTTCAAACTTGGAGGACCAATCTTCATAATTCTTCAAATCTTCAAGGGTTGACTTTGGAAAATTCTTCATTAGGGCTTGGTTCATCGTACGGCTTCGTTTCCCGTGTTCGTTTTTACGTGATTCTTGTGATCTTTTGTCATTTTCTCAATATCCGTACCTAAAATATACAAGCAATAAACACAAGCATATATTTGGCATTTTTCATGATATTTAATTCATTTTAAGTCCGATTTGGACGATGAGACTATGTATAAAAGCAGTCTCATCACTCCCCCATACTAAACCATTGTCGTGCCCTCACGCAATGCTAGAATAAAGTATCATAGCATCTCCAAAACTCATTTTTATTTACTTTATTGAACGATAAACTAGCTATACTACTACTATTACTACTACTTGTGTTTTAGACAATATGTATGATTTTCATCGCAAAATAGGACGTTTAGGTTCATAGAATAAGAACACGTGAATGCTTCGTTAGAAATAATTTCATCGTCCTCGATTTTCACCCCAATTCCATGCCAAGCGTGCAACGAGATCATTGTCATTATAAGTTAGTAATGCTAACACTACTCATATGCCCTAATCACGTACTTATCCTCCCATTATTCCTAAGTTGTATCTCTTATATTTTATTTTTGTCTTGAATGTTTCACGAGGATACATTGTTGACTTATGCGATAATAGAGATTTAGGTCTAAAAATAGAGTCCTAACGGTGTAACTAAGACCATCAAATCAATAACCCCTCCTAATAGACAACGATGTTAAAAAATTAAGTTGACAAGAAGAATCGATAAACACGGTTTTATAACGGTTTTGAACATGAGACTTATTACCAAGACTTTTATACGCCCCCTAACGGAAGGGCCTTATTATCTTTGGTTTACCTCCATCTTTTATTCAACTTCGCCATGAAGCTTTTATTATGACTTCGGTCTTGCCTTGACTTTTATTGTCCGCCATCATCGGTGGTTTTATTAGCCAAAGACGTATATCCTCACGCAAAGGCGAATTTTGGATCTTTAAAGCTTCGAAGATTAAGGCTTGATTCACTTTCAATTTTTGCATAGATTTTTCGGCCTTGTTGGGCTTCAAATTGTTTGCTAGATTTAGGTGAGCACTTGAAATCTTATTATTGGGTGAAGCTTTCAGTTATTCGGGTGCCAATACTTCAAAACCGTGACGCTGGCGATACCTTAATGTCTTCCCAATTTAATTACACGGAAGCTACTAGAAAAGACTAGAAACCCAACAATCCTAACTAAACCGCTAAGTCAATATTTATTAAGCAAAAAATATTTACAAGCGAAGGGAGAATAAGCAAACAACGAGAACACATGAGTTTTTGAAAGAATACGAGTACTCTACGTTTAGCATAGTAACTTATAATTAAATCTATCATTTCTCGTCCTCATTTAAGAGACTTAGCCTAATGTGTAGTTAAGGAATCAAAGCTGAGTGCTCAACACGCACGGTCGAGTCAAAAATTACTCTTATTCTCGCCATCGGAAAACCTACATTCGTGTGTTCAAACACTTATAAAACATGAGAAAATTTTTAAAATTTGGCCATTTTTAGCCTTATTTTGCAACAAAAACGATAACAAAAAGATAAACTTTGGAAAGCGTGAAGGTTTGGCAAGGCAAGTATCTATTCACCCCCCCCCCATACTAAAGTTAAACATTGTCCTTAATGTTTCGAGTCTAGGGGTGCAAACACCCCCATACTAGAGACGTAGTCGAATGCCTAATCTAGCATGGAAAGGGTGTAACCATTAAATTTAAAGCCGTTTATGAAGTGTGCTAAAAACCTAAGGTTAGAACAAATAAGGATATATCATTTGGATATTGAGAAATGTCTCCAAAGCAAACAATCGAGTGCTCCCATAAAAAGAACACGAGAGGCTCCAATGGTGAAGATCATGATCTAAAAACCACAATTTACAAACAACCACAGAACAAAGGTTGGAAGGGCACAAATCCCCACACGTAAGCTACATTAGAAAGCGATAATATGTACATAGGATAAGCATGGGACTCCCCCATGAGGCACCTCGTTTTTGATTACCGAGTCATGAGCTCGACTCGATCCCCTCAATACTAATTATCATTGGGGAAGGTGACTTGGTCGAGGTAGTTCAAGGATGGAACTTCCCCGCCAAAGTAGTGCTTCAACCTATGTCCATTCACCTTGAAGTTAGGACCATCATCTTGAGCTAGCTCGATGGTCCCATACGGAAATACTTGAGTCACGGTGAATGGACCGGACCAACGGGATTTCAATTTAACGGAAAAGATTTTCAATCTTGAATTAAAAAGCAAAACTTGATCCCCAATGTTAAAAACCCGGTTTTTAATTTTATAATCATGCAACTTTTTAGTTTTCTCTTTATAAATCAATGAATTTTCATAAGCAATATCCCTCAATTCATCCAATTCATTTAATTGCATTTTCCGGTGTTTTCCCGCGGTCTCCATATCATCATTACAATGCTTTAGGGCCCAATAAGCCTTGTGTTCTAACTCGATAGGCAAATGACAATTCTTTCCATACACAAGCTTATAGGGAGTGCACCCAATGGGCGTCTTATGAGCGGTCCTAAAGGCCCATAAAGCATCGTCTAACTTATCCGACCAAGATTGTCGGTTTTCCCCAACGGATCTCTCCAAGATCCTCTTCAACGCTCGGTTTGAAACCTCGACTTGCCCACTCGTTTGTGGGTGATAAGCCGTAGAAAGACGATGTGTAACCCCATATTTCCTTAGAACCTTTTTAAATTGGTCATTACAAAAATGGGTTCCACGATCGCTTATGATAGCATGAGGGGTTCCAAACCGAGAAAACAATTGCTTCAAAAACTTGACTACCACACGAGCATCATTGGTGGGCAAGGCCTTGGCCTCCACCCACTTAGAAAGGTAGTCAACCGCAACAAGGATGTACTTATTACCACGAGATGATGGGAACGGCCCCATAAAGTCTATACCCCAAACGTCAAAGATCTCACACACTTGGATGATATTTTGTGGCATTTCATCTTTTTGTGAGGCTTTTCCTTGTCGTTGGCATGCATCACAAGACTTCACAAGAATTTGTGCATCTCGGTAAATAGTAGGCCAAAAGAACCCGACATCAAACACCTTTTTAGCCGTGAGATTAGCACCGTGGTGACCACCCGTGGGTCCCTCATGGCAAGCTTTAAGGATGTTAGAAGCTTCGGTGCCAAAAACACAACGTCGGATGATTTGATCCGCACAAGTTCGAAACAAGTAAGGGTCGTTCCAAAAGTAGAACTTGACGTCACGAAAGAATTTTCGTTTTTCTTGAGTCGTCATACCCTTAATGATAAAGTTACCCGCATGGTAATTTGCAAAGTCCGCAAACCATGGGGTAGAAGAATCAAGCTTAGAAGTCACTACACCAAGTGTCTCGAGCGGAAATGTTTCGGTGATTTCCTTAGGCTCATAACAATTTGGTGAGGATCTTCCAAACGAGAGAGATGATCGGCCGCTAGATTCTCGGCTCCTTTTTTGTCAACGATTTTGTGATCAAATTCTTGAAGGAGGAGAATCCAACAAAGTAATCTCGGCTTAGCATCTTGCTTTGCCATGAGATACTTAATAGCCGAATGGTCCGTATACACTATGCATTTCGTCAAGACGAGATAAGGTCGAAATTTCTCAAATGCATACACCACGGCAAGGAACTCCTTTTCCGTTGTAGTGTATTTAAGTTGAGCCTCGGTCATCGTCTTGCTAGCATAGTGAATAGGCAAGAAGTGCTTATCATGACGTTGCCCCAAAACGGCCCCAATAGCGTAATCACTAGCATCACACATAAGCTCAAAGGGGAGGTTCCAATTGGGAGCAACAAGAATGGGAGCTTCGGTAATTTTCCTCTTAAGGATTTCAAAGGCTCGTACACAATCTTCGTCAAAGACAAATCGTGCCTCTTTTTCAAGAAGATGTGTAATAGGTCGAGAAATCTTTGAAAAGTCCTTGATGAATCAACGATAAAAGCCCGCGTGGCCTAGGAAACTCCTAACTCCCTTGACGGTTTTGGGATGAGGTAATTTGGCGATGACGTCTACCTTAGCTTGATCTACCTCAATCCCCGCTTTCGAGACCTTGTGCCCTAAGACGATTCCACTCTTAACCATAAAATGACATTTTTCCCAATTGAGCACAAGGTTGGTTTCCTCACAACGTTTTAACATTCTCTCATGGTTCGACAAACATGAAGTGAAAGAATCACCAAACACGGAAAAGTCATCCATGAAGACTTCCATCGTCTTCTCGATCATATCATGAAAAATAGCCATCATGCACCTTTGAAAGGTTCCCGGTGCATTACAAAGTCCGAATGGCATTCTACGATAGGCAAACGTTCCATATGGACACGTAAACGTAGTTTTTTCTTGATCACGAGGGTCGATGGGAATTTGGATATAACCGGAAAAACCATCTAAAAAGCAATAGAAATCGTTTCCCGCAAGACGCTCCAACATTTGGTCCATAAAGGGCAAGGGAAAATGGTCTTTTCGAGTGGCTTCATTCAACTTTCGATAGTCAATGCATACTCTCCATCCGGTCACGAGTCTAGTGGGAATCAACTCGTTGGCATCGTTTGGCACAACGGTCATTCCTCCCTTTTTAGGGACACAATGAATAGGACTCACCCAAGGGCTATCAGAAATAGGGTAAATCATTCCCGCGTCAAGGAGTTTAAGGACCTCCTTTTTGATGACGTCGTGAATTTTGGGGTTCACCCTCCTTTGACTTTTGATTGTGGGCTTGAAATCCTCCTCCATTAAGATTTTGTGGGTACAAAATTTGGGATCGATTCCCTAAATATCGGATAACTTCCACGCAATCTCCCCTTTGTGATCCTTAAGAACATCGACAAGTGCGGTTTTTTCATCATTTGAAAGATCCTTCGCAATAATAACCGGCAACTTGTCGTCCTCTTCTAAATAGACATATTCGAGGTAAGGAGGTAAATCTTTCAACTCGAGGATAGGTGGTTCCTCAAGTGAAGATTTGGGCTCGATACTCATAACCTCCTCGGGTGGAGGAAATGGGAAATCGTTGAGAAAATCCTTGATAATCGAGAAGTCCTCATCGTTGTCGAGGTATTCGTCACAAGTACGTGGAACATTACATTCTTCCAACGTAAAACCACCACCTTCAAAAGGAGTGAAGGTTGGTGTCGAATTATCAAGAATTGGATCTAACATAGTGGGATTGCCACTAGTTTCTTCATCACCAAACCCTAAAACTTCTTGTGAAAATTCCTCGCAAACCACGTCGATCATCAACGAGGTTTATGGTAGCAACGGAAATAAACATGAGAAAGTTGAGAATTTTGAGTTGCGTTTATAACAAGTTCCTCGTCGTTGAAACGTAAGGTGATCTTTCTAGCATGCACATCAATTAAAGCCATAGACGTATCTAAAAACGAACGACCTAAAATAAAAGGAACTTGAGGATCCGTGGGGATATCAACAACGATAAAGTCTACGGGATAGTAGAACTTCCCCACTTTCACAAAAACGTCTTCCGCCAAACCACATGCAAGAATCGTGGAATGGTCGGCCAACTCAATAGACATTCGTGAAGGAGTAAGATTAGGAAGATTGAGTGACTTGAAGATTGCAAGTGGCATCAAGTTAATGCTAGCACCAAGATCGGCCAAGGCATAGCATTCTTCCATATCTTGAATTGCACAAGGGATCAAAAATTTACCGGGATCACCGACTTTTTGAGGTATGCGATTAAGATAAACCGACGAACAACTAGACATTTGGTGCAATTTCTCCTTGTTGTTCAACATACTCTTAAAGTTAGCGGCAAATTAAGGCATCATGACCAAGGCATCGGCGAAACTCACATTAAGGTGCAACTCACGAAACATTTTCATAAAAAGCTCAAATTGGTAGTTGTCGCGCTCTTGTCGTTTCTCCTTCCTAAGTCTCGATGGGTAAGGCAAGGGTGGTGTGGGTTGGGGCGTAGGCATAGCCTTTGGAATCTCGGGTTCCAATGTTGGTAAAGGGTCGACCGTAGGTGTGGCATGAGCGGTACTTTGTGGGCTTGAGATATGCTCCTTTTCGACCACCACCTCGGGTTCTTCCTCAATTTCCTCCACCGTTAGAGTAATTGGTTGAGGAGTCGGTTCTTTAAGTGTCTTACCACTTCGTGTGGTAATCACTTTCATCTCTCCCTTCGGGTTTGATACGGTGTTGCTAGGTAGACCACTCGAAGTAGAGGCTTTGTTTCCCATGACGGCTTCTAAGATAGCATTAAGCTTAGCATCTTGACTATTAAACTTCAAATCTTGACTAGCGGCTTTTTGGTCAATTCTTTGTTCAAGCCTAGCATGACTTTGTTCAATCTTATTGTTTTGACCTCTAATTTGATTAGCAAAATCATTTTTCAATTCATTTCTCATGTTAAGATTTTCTTTCACAAAATTAGCCAACTCCGTGGTGTTTTTAGCCGTGTCCCTAGCTTGACTAGCCAATTGCTCTTGAATGTTTTCCAAAATCTTATCATTTGCCGTGGCGTAATTCAAAAAGTCCATTGGAAGTTCTTTAGTGTAAACATTTTGAAGACCTTGACTTGTGTTTTGAAAATTACGGTTTTGATTTTGATTTTGCAATTGGCTACTAGTTCCTTGATTCCCATAGTTGTTATTACCCTTAAAATTGTTCCTTTGATTGCTTTGGTAACCAACTTGATTGTTTCGATAATTGTTAGCATTTTGATTTGGTGGAAAACCCGGTGGAGTCAATTGATTAGTGCGAGGAACTTGACCGTTTTGGTTATAAGTTCCCGCGGCCGCGAAGGCACTCGAAGTGTTACCATCGTTGGTAATGCACTCGGAATAATCGTGAGCTCCACCACAATACATACAAGAAACCTCAACCGCTTTAATCGTAGCGGGAGTGGGTTGTTCACCAACTTTGAACTCAATTAACAATCCTTTCAACTTATCAAAAATCTTGTTCTCCAAATTAGCCTCGATTTGGCAAGCATCAACGGTGTGTGACAATGAAGGCGAAGGCGAAGACGAAGTCTTACGAACACTCGACGTGCTACGAGGACTATAGACCTTAGACCTATTCTCAATGATTAACAATGCTTCCTCGACCGTCTTACACAAAAAATTACCACCCGCGGCGGCATTAAGATAATCACGCTCATGATCGTTCAAGCCATTGTAAAACGTGTCAATTTGATGCAAGTCGGAAAAGCCATGATGAGGACATTCGTGCAACATTTCCTTAAACCTATTCCAAGCCGTTGAAAAACTCTCATTATACTCTTGTGAAAACTTTGAAATCTCATTTTTCAAGTGCGTAGTCTTAGAGGGCGGAAAAAATTGGTTCACGAATTTTGAAACGAGATCCTTCCACGTCAATATAGAATTGGGTGGCTCTTTCTCTAACCAAATTTTTGCGGGCCCCGCTAAGGAATACGGAAAAAGCATCATCTTAATCGAGTCGTTAGAGACGTCCTTAAACTTGCAAGTGGCGGTGAGACGATTAAATTGGCGAATGCGGTTATGAGGGTTGTCCTTTTCGTCACCTCGAAACTTGTTGTTTTGAATCATGGACAATAAACCCGTCTTAACCTCAAAATTCTCCGCAAGGATAGCAGGAATCACAATCGCTTCTCCATAACCCTCGGTGGGTGCTTGAAGCAACTCCATCATAGTTCGATTAGCCATGGGTGCTTCTTTCACTATAATGGGTTCGTCAATAGGAGACTCCTCACTAGTAGGAGTGATTGATTTGTTTCTTCGTTTACGAGCACGTCTTGCTTTAGAGCGAGTTTGCATAAACGTCACGTACAACGAGAAGGCGAGCAAAGAGGATTATTTTTGGTGTTTTTACTTTTTCAATTTTTTTTGTGATTTTTGATTGTTTTTACTTTTTTTGGATTTTTGGAATGTATTAAGTAGACACAAAATCTACAAATCTCCTCCTTAATCAAATCTCTCGATTAAAGAAGCCTCAAGGAATGAAAACGAACACGTGAAGTGAACGCCTTCGATGACTTTAGAACAATGGTGGAACACCAAATCGTTCAAGAGGGTTTAATCAATAGAAACCAAGAAAATATATATGATACGTAATAATACTTTGGGCGGCAAAACCCTCGATTAGCTTTCAATCTCAAAATACGCACAAGCAAGCGGAGGAAACGAGGCGGCGCGAAGCACTTAAGAGCCTTTTTCTTTAGGTCGTGAAATACAACCGCCTTATACCCACCTTATAGTTTGTATTTCTCAAAATCGAGCTTCACGAAAGTGTTTATCTATTTTTGCCTTTTTCTTTGGTTTGAGATTCGAATACAATGATTAGGTAATGACCTCCCATGTCAAGGTTGTGATTTCTCACGTATTTGGAGTACTTGTAAATTTATTGTTCTACGTATACAGTATAGTAATAATATTCACAAAAAAAAAACGAAAAACGATAATACGTATTAGTAGAGTGCTACTAATACAATTACTTTTATGGCTATATATAAAAACAACAATTGTTCAACCAAAACACAACACGCCTCCCCGGCAGCGGCGCCAAAATGATGTTGAGGTTTTTACCACCCTTTAGGAAAAGAGCAATAAATAGGGCAAGTGTGCACGACGATTTAGGAAAACCGTGTGTGAATGACCCTACGTGAGTTCGTTCTCGAGGAGGCTAGTGCGTGGTGTATTGAATTGATATTGAATTGTGATTATATGATTGAAAAAGGAAGAAAGAAATGAGATTAGAAAAGAAATACGGTTACAAAAACGAATTAAACTACGACGAAAAAGGCGAACACGTAAAATCGTAAATAGGGCCAAAATTAAAATTTTAACCTAAAAATTCCTAAAAATTTCTAAAAATCCCCAATAATGTTCTAAGAGTTTACAAAAAATCCAAACTTGCTAAAACCTTTTGATTAATTAGATAATGACTTTTTAATGCTAATTAAAGCCCTAAAAATCACTTTTAATTATTAAAAAGCCTTAAACAAGATCTTATAGTTTGTAAACCTCAAAAATATCCTAATTAAGCTAAAAACTATTTTTAAAAATTTTAAAACCAAATTAAACTATTTTTAAACACTTAAAAACTATTAAAATCAATTAAATCTTAAATTAATTCTAGAAAATAATTGAAAAGTCCTAAAAATTTTTGGAAAGTGACAAAGCTCCTAATTAAGTGTCCTTAACCTAGGAAAAATGTAAAAAATAAAAAAAATAAAACTTCAGTTTTTAATAATAAAATAATATTAAAATACTAAAAAAATTCAAAGTCTACTAAAAAATTCTAAAAAATTACAAAAAATCTTAAATAATGTAACTAAGACAAAAATGCAATCAAAATTTTCTGAAACCTATTTAATAATTTTATATTGAATTTTAAAGTTGGATAAAAACCCTAAAATCCAATAAAATAAAAAATAAGCTAAATTGAAAACTTAAAAATCTGTAAACCTCAAAAATATAATTCAAAACCTAAAAACTATTTTTTTTAGATTTTTATATTACCTTTTTCTATTTTTTAATGACTTTCTAAAATTAAAACTTAAAATAATCCTAGAAAATTAATTAATAAAGGGAAAATATACTTTTTAAACAGAAAAGTCCCTAAACCTAATACAAACCTAAGAAAAATGCTAAACAGTAAAAAACTTAAAGGAATAAGCTAGAAAAAGCTTATTATTAAGCTGTTAGCTAAAATAAGCTACAAACCAAAAGCCCTTAAATAAGTAATGAAATGAAACTTATCAGTCAAAGTCCCCAGGGCGCAACGGTTAAGACGTTTGTGTGTGAGAGGAGTGGCGCAGGTTCGAGTCCTGGCCATGTCCTTTTTGGTATTTATTTTTTTTTTCTTTTTAAACTTTAAAAACTCAAAACTTATACTCTTTAAACTACAAAAACACAAACCCAAATAAAATTAACTAAGATTAAAGCTAACTAGAACCAAAAACGTGCCCAGATTTGTATAAGTTTCTGATGAACACAAGTGTATTCTTCACAATTGAAGAGAAGGTTCAAGAGGGCTTGAACCTTGATTTGTGGTGTTGTTTGTTGGACAAGAAGGCACCCCTATACTCAGTTGAGTATAGGGAGTAACTTAAAACACAAAAACAGGCAAGTGAAACACAATATCAAGCACAAATTCACCAAAATGTTACTGAAAAACCTATGCACATGTCTGAGAGTGTTTTGCTGATATACTTGGCACCAAAGTGAAATTTAAGGGCCAATTACTTGCACAAAAGATCACCAAGTAGCAGGTAAATGATTCACAATCCTAAAATAACCTAGAATCTAGCAAACTTCACAAATTGGTGGATAAAATTCCAACACAACAAGCAGAAAAGGCAGTTTACTGATTAAGGCAATGTTTTTCAATTTTTAGCAAGCAAAAGCGTTTAAACTTGTTCAAACTGAAAAACCAATCACACTTAACACTTAATAACAACCTAAGAGATATGTCTAAACAGGTTTTAAGCTAAATTCAAAACATTAAACCCTACTAATACCCTAATCCAAACACCCCTTAAGTTTACTAAATATGCAAATAAACACACCAAAATCTTTAAAACTCAACCAAAGTGATCTAAATAGCTTCTAACATGCATTAAGTCCTAACATGAGCAAACTCAAACACTTAAACCAACAAACAAGCAAATTTCATGCAATTCACATAAACACCATATAAAAACATAAAACTAAAAAATGAAAATGGAATGAGGGTGCTACCTTAAGGGTCCTACATCCAGGACCCTTAGTGGTTGCTTAACCACCTCCAATAGGCCCGGGCCTATGCTGATCCTTTAACAATCAATCAAGTTCTTCCAATCTGCTAAGAAAAACAACACAAGCACAAGCACAATAATATGATTTTCTGATTTTTCTTTCTCTTTTAAAAACCTTTTCACAAAACTTCCTTATACTTCCTTTGAAAACACTTACAAAATCCAGATAACAACCTCGGAAACCAAATCTTGAACAAGATTTTAACCAAACCACATCAAAATTTCAGAAACTTTGAAAACCAAACTGAATTTTAAAAACTTGAAAAATAAACAAACTTGGAACTTAAACACAATTAAACAATGTAAAATAAAGCTGGCGCTTTCTTCTCATCAACAATCTTTAACCTTTTTTCATTCATAAAAAAAACAGGACTTACAAAGTTGTGAAAAAAGGAGAAAAAAGAACAAGGGTCATGCACAATACGCATACTCCTTATATAGACCTAGATAGAACATTCTAGTTACTCTTGAATAAAAAATACAAGCTAAAACCCTAATGGTTTGAAAATCCCAAAATGCCCTTGTGTTCTTGACTGATTTCTTGGTCAATATGCTCCTCATGTGATCTTTGTACTTGGCCAGCTGTTGGAAAGTGATCATGGACGTTTAAAAGTCCTAGGGACCAAGGAGTGTGATCCAGACGTTCATCTTGTCGGTTTTAGGGTTTTGAGGGAAAGGGACGGGTGCAGGGGTGGTCCTACACCCACATGGGATGGTCTATGGTCATGGTTTTGGTGTGGGAAGTGGTGACAAAAAGCTTAATTATCAATCTGGAAAAGAAGAAGCAAAACCCCTTTGGTTTGGTGGTAATTAGTCCTGGGAAAAATTAGGGTTTAAGTGGGTGATTAGAACCAGTTTAATCCAAATTGGGGGTTAAATTATTTGAATTAGTGTTTAGGAGGGAAGATTAAAATAAGTTTAATCAAATAAAACGGGGGTGGTGGAATGCAGACGTAGAGGAAGGGGTGATTTTGATTGGGTGTGGGGTGGAAGTGGGTGATGTGGCAGTTTGTGAGTGGGTGGATGGAGTTCGGCTGTCTGGCAGGATTGGCCCCTTACTTTTCTTTCTTTGTTCGTCTTCTATTTAATCAGCCAACAACTTATTCCCTTTGTAATAACTTTGCTAATTTGTCATTTTTGGCACAATCTTTTTATAAACTCGAAACAAGGACTAAACATGCAATTTCTTCATTCTTCAAGGACTGTTTTTGACATGTCTTCATACTTCAAGGCTTTGACTTGTTTGTTGACTTCTTGGAGGACCATTATTGACAATTTAGTTTTGTTGAGGGACTAAATTTGCCAATTCTTCAAAGTTAAGGGTCCTTTTTGTAATTTTGACAAACTTTAGGGACCGAACTTGTAATTATGAAGATACAAGGGTATAAAGTGTCAATTCTTCAAACTTGGAGGACCAATCTTCATAATTCTTCAAATCTTCAAGGGTTGACTTTGGAAAATTCTTCATTAGGGCTTGGTTCATCGTACGGCTTCGTTTCCCGTGTTCGTTTTTGCGTGATTCTTGTGATCTTTTGTCATTTTCTCAATATCCGTACCTAAAATATACAAGCAACAAACACAAGCATATATTTGGCATTTTTCATGATATTTAATGCATTTTAAGTCCGATTTGGACGATGAGACTAGGTATAAAAGCAGTCTCATCAGTGTTCTACTTATAAAGTAGACCAGAGTTTGCACTGTATCTCTATCTGTCATAAGTACCGCGCTTATTGCGCCATGAGTGGCTGAGAGATACATAATGAGCTCCTCCTTTGTCTGGGGAGCTACTAGCATAGGGAGGGATGCAAGATGCTGCTTGAGTTGGCCGAAAGCTTCCTCGGCTTCCTTCGTCCACCGGAAGTCTCCCTTTCTAATGCACTTCTTGAGTGTCTTAAATAGGGGTAATGACTTCTCTGCGGATTTAGATAAGAACCTATTCAGCCCGGCTAGTTTCCCATTTAAGGATTGCACCTCCTTCCGCGTCTAGGGGGATGGTAGTTGTATTAATGCGTCCGTCTTCTCTGGGCAAGGTTTGATGTCGTTTGGATCAATCAAATACCCAAGGAACATTCCATCCGTTGCCCCAAACGTACATTTCTTTGGATTTAACTTCATGTTAATCCTTCTCAGTGTGTCAAATGTCTCTTGGACATCCCGGAGAAGTGCCTCCTCCGTGTGACCTTTTATAACCAAGTCATCCACATAGACTTCCAAGTTACACCCTATCTGTGATTCAAAAGCTTTGTCCACCAGCCGTTGATATGTAGCACCGGCGTTCTTCAGTCCAAATGGCATTTTCGTATAGCAATATACGCCCTGGCTCGTATGGAACGCCGTTTTTTCTACATCCTCCTTCGCCATCTGGATCTGGTGATACCCTTTATATGCGTCCAAGAAGCATTTAAAAGGATACCCACATAGGGATTCCACCTTCCAGTCGATTTCCGGTAATGGGTAACAATCATGTGGGCAGGCCTTGTTTAGATCCGTAAAATCCACACACATGCGCCAACTTCCGTCATGTTTCTTGACCATGACCGGATTGGATAACCACTCGTGGTAGTATACCTCGCGCATGATGCCTGCGTCCACTAGTTTCCGTACTTCCTCCAATATCACTTGGCTGCGCTCAGGCGCCTGGCCGCGCTTCTTTTGCTTGACGGGTTGGTACCCTTGGCGGATTTAGAGCTTATGCTCTGCTATCGCACGTGGCACGCCTGTCATATGCTTTGGCTCCCATGCGAATATATCTAAGTTTGCACTTAAAATAGAGCACATGGCCTATCCGAGAGCGCCCCTCCTATGGATACCTCCTGTTCCGGATAGTCATGGTGAATGGCTACCTTCCAATTGGGAGGTGGTGATCCATCCTTGGGTGGAATAGGTGGAGCCGGTGATGTCACGGTGTGACACTCGGATGCCGGTATGATTGTGTTGTAAATGGTAACAATTCCCCCCTCCACGGGGAATTTGATCATTCCGTGCGCCGTGGAGGGTACCGCCCGTATAGCCAAAATACCTGGTCTGCCTATGATCCCATTGTACGGAGAATGTGAGCGTATCACCATGAAGTTCATCCACGCCGTAGTGGAGTGTTCCTCATTCCCAATGGTTACAAGCAGCCGTAGTTGCCCTATTGGCCAGATAGTGTCTCCACTAAAGCCGGTGAGCGGCGCCGTGGCCGGTACTAATTGGCTTCTTATTTCTGGGCGTAACTGCACAAAACAGTGTTCATACAGTACCTCTGCTGACGACCCTTCATCCACATACATGCGAAGAACATTGTGTGTTCCAATGCTTATCTCAATAGTGAGAGGCGCATCGGTCACATCGCTTGCTGTGATGGGAGGGAACGAGATTTCCCTGCCGCGTGAAAATTTTTGGCCAACTTTCTGCCTCGTGCGGCGTTGTCTGGATTGGATCATGGATATGGTCGAAGGTTTGTCCTTTTTGGGATCCTTCTTATCGTACTTCTTGTTGTTGTCTTTTCCATCCTTCCAATCCTTAACTAGGTGCTTGAGTTTACCTGATTTGATCAGCGACTCAATATGCTTCTTGAGCTGGATACACTCCTCTGTACCGTGGCCTTTGTCATTATGGAACTCGCAGAAGCGATTTCCTTGCCGACGTTCCGGCGGAGTGGTCATTGGGGGAGGCCTTGGAAAGTTCGCCCCTTCGTCAGCAAGATCTCCCGGTAGGACATCTTTAGGGGGGTGAACTTATCGTCCGGACGTCCTCCTTTGCTCTGGCTCTTATAGTCTGAGCCCTTGCTACTGTTCTGATTACCTTGACCGCCCGACTGTCTCCGAGACTGGTCATTTGACCGGTACCCATTTCCTCTGAATGGGTAGGCCGCGGCAACAACTGTTTCTCCTTCTATGAAATTTCTGACCCTTTCCATGAGGTCATCATATCTCTCTGGACGCTTGTCATTGAGGCGCCTGATCAGCTCCCTGTCTGTTATGGCGTGCATGTAGTCAGAGATTTTCAGGAGCTCCGGCATTGTTTTTGTGCGCGTGCACTCATCATTGAAGCGTTCAGTGAAGGCTTCTGTGAACTCCCCCGGCCGTTGTTTAACAGTTGCCAATGAGACCGGATCCCTATTATACTTCTTCCTCTGAGTATAATTGTTCTCGAACGCAGTGCGTAGTTCCGTGAAACTATCAATGCTCCGTGGGGGGAGTGCCTCAAACCAGTCACGAGCATTTCTGATCAAAGTTGAATTGAACATTTGGCACCATATAGGCATGGGCCATCGCTCAATTTTAGCCTGCGTATAAATTATTTAAGGTGATCAACCGGATCACCCGTCCCATCATAGGTCTTGACACACGCCGGCATGCGACGTTTGGTGTCCTCAGAATAGTTCCGTATGCGGAGGGTGAACGGGTCTTCCCTGGGATCCGCCCATGGCCGGGTGAGCCTAGGGTCATCCCATGGTTCACACCATGGACGCGAAAGATCCTCCGCTTCTGCATCTCGATAATAAGGGTCACCATAATACTCATCATTGTTTGGTGGTGGTTGGGGGTGCGCCTAGGTCGGCGACGCTTAGGCGGATGGTCATCTGAGTCTTCTCCTGACGGGTCTGGAGACGGTGGTCGTGCCCCATCCTTTGGGTAGGGACCACTTTTTTGGGATGAACCGGAAGCCTTCTTCCCAGTGTTCATCCTGTCCCACACGCTCGTGCGACGAGCGGTTCTGGCCAACTCTCGATCTGGCCGCTCGGGTGAACCATCAGACTTGTCTCCTCCTTCTCGAGACTGCATTAGTTCCTGTATGAGGCGATCTCTTATGCGCTCAAACACATTCCTGGGTTGAGGGGTTTCCTCAAAGATGCTCTGCTCCTGAGGCCGAGCTTTCCTTTTCTTCTGATTTTGGGAAGAGGTGATTGGTCCGGTGTCACCAAAGTTGAGTCTGGATTGGAGGTTCCTCCCCAGATTCCACCTTGACGCAATCCCCGGGACGATCCTATCGAAGTTCTGCGTGAGAACTCGAGTAAGATCCTCCTCGCTGAGTGGTAGGACCTCTACTTCTTCCTCTACCGATGGTCTGCGCGGCTCCTTGTTAGGAGGGTTGGGCGCACTCCCTGGGTCAGGGTTGTCCAGGGTTGAAGTAGGTGGGGGTGTCATGGCGATCGTGCTCGTCACCCTCAAGGGCTGAAAGCCGCCACGGTTACCAGGTCCGCCTGCAAGGCGGCTAGGTGATTGATTGGGGATGAGTATCCCTTCCCCTTGGGACTTCCGATTTCCAGGATTTGTATTCCTGGGATTGGCTTGCTGGTGTCCCTTCGTCATTGAAAATTCAGAATGAGGTTTTGTTCTAGCTTAGTGTAATGGGTCCCACGGACGGATGGCGCCAACTTGTTGATGCAAAAGTTGGGTGATCGTTGCTAGACCCGAATTAGGCTTAATTCGGGTTGGCTGGGCTCCGGCTCCTGCACCAAGTGAATCGTTTGGTTGGGATCCTGCACACTAATCAGCACGCGTTAGGCTTATCGTGGGAATGTTTCCCACGATTAGCCTCCGGCGTGAGAGTAAGTAATCGGTTAGGGTTTATGTGAGTTGAGAGTATAGAACGTAATACCTTTGTGGAACCCTTGGGGGTTCCTTTTATAGGCAGTGGAACCCTAGTGGGCTACCACTTGATACTTCGACCCCAAGAAAAGGATAACTATCAGAATTAGAATGATTGTTATCTTCTAATTTTGGTAGTGAATATCCTTCTCTATTGGGATAAAGCTATTCCTAGACAGAATATGATTCTGTCTAACCCTATGTCGGCCGTACCAGGCCGTGGGCCGCACACATGTGTGCGGTCACTGTTCATCCAAGCCCATAAGCCTGAATGACATTATCCCACCCATCTGTGATGGGCCGGATACGGGTAGTACCCATGGGCCGGGTTCATAACCCGGCTGGGACTATACGTCATCAATATATATATATATATATATATATATATATATATATATATATATATATATATATATATATATATATATATATATATATATATATATATATATATATATATATATATATATATATATATATATATATATATATATATATATATATATATATATATATATATATATATATATATATATATATATATATATATATATATATATATATATATATATATATATATATATATATATATATATATATATATATATATATATATATATATATATATATATATATATATATATATATATATATATATATATATATATATATATATATATATATATATATATATATATATATATATACTAGCGTCGTAACCCGCCCAACGGGCGGGGTTGTTTTTTTTGTTGTTGTAGAGAGTTTATTGTTTGTGCGTTTTTATTTTATTGTATTTCTATTTTTGTCTTTAAAATATTTTAGTTATAGTTTACGTTTAAGTAACGTTATGTTTAAGTTAAATTTTTTTTAATAAATTTTAAATTCAATTCGGATTTAAATAAATCTTTCTAAATATTATAAATACTTTAAATTTTGAATAATATTTTATTTAACAATATGAGTTCTTTTAAAATAATTCTAAAACGCACCACATGTCCGCTACTACTTTAACCCTCGATACTCGCTTCGGACATCACTCTGCTTTGCTACTACTTTGATGTTCTTAGTCACGAAAATTTCAATGTGTCTTATTGACACATGACACACCTTAAGTTACAATAACTTAACAACTTTTGTACTCAAAGGTGTTAAAAAACCCAAATAAACCGAGTAAATCGAAAATCGAACCCGAACTTAACCGAAAACAATCAAACCAAACAAAGAGTGATTTGTCAAAATCGAATAGAATCAAACTACAAAATTTCATGTTGGGTAAGAGTTTGACAATCGAAATCCTAAAACATAATCAAAAACTAATTTTATATAAATATATAATATTTTAATATTTTTTAATATTTTTATGTATGAAATGATCTTTAAATTTAATTCTAATATAAAAAAATGTATATGAAATGATATTTTTTTGCCAAGAGATAAGTATAAAATACATTTTTGTGGTTTACAAAAAGTATGGATTATATCCCTTGTCAGTACTTCGGACATAATACATTCAACCGTTACATAATTTGAGCACGATACATCCCTTGGACGGATGATGCAAATATTTTTTCCGTTAAATACTCACGAGGGTTTATAAAGAATGATATTCTTACTTTTTTATTATAGAGGGGTGTATTTTGCATTAAACTCAAAAAACTTTTTTTTTGCAAAAAAAAATTATTAAAAAAAAGTAATTTTTTTTTCAAAAAAAAGTTTAATTTTTTTCGAAAAAAGAAGTTTAATTTTTCGAAACCATTTTTTTGAAAAAATTTCAAATTATACTTTTTTCAGGAAAAAGTTTTAAATTAAAAAGAAATTAATTATTTTTTGAAAAAAATATTTAAAAAGGTAAAATTTTATTAAATAAAAATAACTTAATTTTTTTAAAAAAACTTTTTTTTCGAAAAAAGAAAGTTTAATTTTTCCGAAACCATTTAAAAAAAAATTCACTTTCTTCGGGAAAAAATATTTTTTTTCGAAATAAGAAATTTAATTTTTCGAAACCATTTTTTTAAGAGAAAATAAAATTCTATTTTCTTCTAAAAAAGTTGTAAACGGTAAGGAGTTTTTTTTTTTAAAAAGAGTAATTTAAATTTGATTCAATAAAATGTTTAATAATTTTTGTAACCATATTTTTTAAATTTTCCAAAAATTAAAATTACTTTTTCAAAATTTTTATACAGTAAAAAAACTTAATATTTTTTTAACTTTTCTAAAAAAATAATTAATTTTTTGGAAAATTTAAAATTTTTTCCCGAGGAAAGTGTAATTTTTTTTTAAAAAAAAAATTGGTTTCGAAAAAATTAAACTTCTTTTTTCGAAAAAAATTAAACTTTTTTTTTGAAAAAAAAATTAAAATTACTTTTTCTTAATGAAAAAATTAAAAAAATATATATTTTTTTAGTTTAGTGCAAAATATATCCCTGTATAATAAAAAAATAGAAATATAATTATTTATAAACCCTCGTCAGTACTTAATGAAAAGAATATTTGCATCATCCGTCCAAAAGATGTATCGTGCCCAAAATATGTGACGGTTGGATATATTATGTCCGAAGTACATATTTAGCAAAAGAGATAAGTATAAAATACATCTTTGTAAATATTTTTATATTTAGAAATAAATAGTGTAATTCAGATAACTCGGTTATTTAAGTCAATTTAAAAACTGAACCGAATTAAATTTTTTTTTTTGGTTCGGTTCGGTGACTCAATTTTTTTACCCGAATAATCTTATAACCGAACCGATGAACAGCCCATTTGTACTCGTTAGATTCGGACAAAAAAGAATTACTTTAGCATAAATAGGAAGCTTTTAAAGTCGAATACGAAGCGTGAGATTCAAATTTGACGTCACCAATTAATCTATCATACTATGTGCATACAACAAAAGACAAATGTACACCCTACGAGTTCTGATTGATTAAACTTAACATAACATTTAACATAACATTTAGTGAACGTTTTTCAGTATATTTTTTGTTATAGATATTTGACTTTATTTATGTATTGATTTGAGTGGTCAAAAGTCAAAACTACCATTTCAAAATTGGATACGAGGTCTGTAAAGATCACTACCAGTCAAAGGGCAGCAATTCAAATCGAAAAACCAAACCGGCCACGACCGACTCCATGTTATTCATAAACATTAATAAAATATCGTTAATGTTACTCAAATAAGAAATCAATCACACCGCCATTTTATGACATATTTACTACTACGTATTATCATCACACTGTGTAGTTTCATATAATACTCAGTCCATATTCCATCAACAACGAAGAGTTGTAAGTCCCAAGTTTCAGCAGCTCACCAAGAAAATGGACTTCTTTTAAACAACAGAAAAACTAAACTATTTGTGGAAGGGCGTATACAAGCTTATTCCATATTATTTAACTCTTTCAGTGTGATGTTTTCTTTTCTGTAAGATGCAAAGCTTGTTATGAATCGGATTATAAATGGTTTGTATTGACCTTAAGTTTATTTTCCTCTACTTTATACCGAAGTTTGTTGTTTTTCTTGGACTAATAGGTTCTTACACAACCACCTGCTTGCCCAAACCATCTTGTCGTGCAGAAGAACCTGAGCTCCGCCCAAAATACCAAACAATATCTCGTGAGTTAAGAAATTTAACAACGATGGTCGTCATTCTCAGTCAAGTGTCTCAGTAATTCAAGAGTTTGACACTTCACATCTCCGTCTTCATGCTTCAAGATGGTTCCAATAAGTGGTATGATACCTGCAGTACGTATCTCCATAACATTGTATATCTTCTTTCTGCATAAGTTTTACAAATTGTGTAATGCTTCAAGAATCACGGACTTTAAACTCAACAAAGATAAAGTTGTTCTAGCAGCTTAATACTCGCTAATTCATTTCTTTCTTCTCTGAAATGTCAATAATTTTTTTCATTTTCTTGTCAAAGCTCGATCTTTCTATGACCATAAGATGTTGTATTTTATAAGTAAATACACGAGCAAAGTTAAACTATGATTCTCAATAATTCTCATGAGATGTGATGTTTAGTGTTATTACTCGACCGGCCCATTACCTGACCCAGCGTACCGACTGGCTTATTCATTAATCTAACCTCGCATCATGATTTTCCAATTCTTTGGTTCAGGGTCTAACCGGCCTGACCCGACCACATTCCATCAGTTGCCTTTTGAGCCAAATAACAGTCTTCCTGGGACCCGGTTGCATGTCGATACTTGCTCCAGCGTTTTGGCCCTTCCATATATCACACTTTGGTCTCAGCCTCCAATTGTTCAGTTGGATTCTACGATACCAATATGGGCTGTGATACAAGTGAGGCCATCAGCCGGGGCCCATTCAGGAGTAAACCAACAAATTATTTTATGATACAATTTAATTACATATCAGTTTGATTGTTCTCAGCAAACATGTTTATCATATGCAACATGAAGTTATCAGAAGAAACACCTACAGTTATACTACCTGTAGAAACTTTCAACCCGTTCGCCACAGTTTGACTTGTTCATGGTAAGCTGTGTTTTTTATGTACCGGTTTACTTGCAGTCTGTGTTATTTAAAAAAATGATGGTCGAATGGCAGGGTCTGTTGACCAACACTGTTCCATCATGGTTATAAAGGAACTATGTTAAAAGTGCTTTTAATGCATTTTGATAAAGGAGCCATCGTAACTGTTAAAAGTATTTGCATATAAGCAATCTGCTCATGGTTTATCTACAGTACCGTGTTACTTTATAAAGTGTTCAACATCAAATTCTGATTATCATGCCTTCAGTTCTTTCAAAAATTAGCATTGGCTCCAGCAATTATCAAGAACACTGCTATTTTATTGTTGGATGAAGCAACCAGTGCTCTTGATAGCGTATCAGAAAGCTTGGTTCAAGAAGCATTAGAAAAGATGATGAATGAATGCTCATGTATTCTTGTTGCTCACCGGCTCTCCACTGTACAAACATTAGAAATATATTGTTGTGATTAAAGATGGGAAGGTAGCAGAGCAAGGGTCTCATTCTGATTTTACATCAGGTCAATCGGGTCCAAAGTGTATTTATAATGGATAAAGCCCCCTAAATCATAGTATTATTTAAAATTTAGGTTATCAACTCTTCAACAGTGCATACTACATAGAAATGTATTACCTTATGGCAATCTCAATGCATGACTCCTCAGATATCCAGCAAAAAGGGTGGTGACTTCTTTAAGATCCGCGACACGTAAAACAAGTGCTTCCACATTTGCCGAAGCCACGCATACCATCAGGCGACTGATCATAAAAACACTTCAGCAGCGTCGTGTAAGACAGAATTTTGTTAATGTTGACAAAATCTATTTGCAAATGCTATGTTTTGATGTTCCACATGTAAGTATGCGGAGCCTTCAAATAAGAATATAGAACAATAAAAAGTGCATGAACCCTCTAACAAAAAATGAGTAATTCTGATTACCACTTGAAATGATTTTACTTTTATTGATAAGACAGTTTCAATGTTCCTTAGAAACCTTTACTCCACGGTTCACTTGGCTGTAGCAGAGGAAATAAAAGCTCAAAACATCAAAAAAAACATTAAGTCCTTAACATTCTTAGCGTATGTCATGATCCTAATTGATCGCAGCCCACTGAATTCCGCCACTTCGGATCTCTGCAAACCTACCAAAATGAAAATCAAACTGAATATTCATAACTGAACATCGTATCCATACGTATTTTACTAAAAAAACTAAAGGAAAAAGGTTCTATGATTATTTACCTTTTTAGGGAGGTCGAAGATAGATTCGCGCATAAGTTGGTTATGCATAAATCACCTTCTATATTCTTATTTGCTTAAGAGCCGTCTCTATTTGTTTCTCCACATTCAAATATCTCTAAGGCTTTATGGCTCTAGTTCTTCTGCACCATAATGCCTAAAAGTTTCAAGTTATATATAATCAGTCAATACTAAATAAGTCAATGATTAGCTGTGAACAGTAAAATGGTTTATAATGTTTACGTTTCATCACAACCTCCTAATTTACACCATTATAACATTATTGAATGAAAAAGCAAATAGTGTGACAAAAAAAAAAGAAGGCGAGATGTTGCAGAGAAAGAAACGCGCTTAAACCAAAACAATGGCTGCAACCAAGTGTTGTGTTAGTTCGTAAACTTGATTTAGTCACTAAAGACCTCGCTAAAGGTTGAGCTCATCTGCGGAAGATTCTAGAAATTCGAAGAAAGAACCATAGAAAATATCTATGGAAATGTCTAGATGTATATGGATAAGTATGGATAAAATATCCTTATGAAATATCTAGTTAAACTTATCTAGATTAGACTAGTATTATGGAGAAGTTGTAAGAATGATCCATGGAAATATCTTGTATCTAGAATGTTCCATGGACTAGTATAAATAGGATGTGTTGTAAACATTTTAGAACTTGAACTAAGAAGTACCAAGAAAGTTTCAAGCAATAAACTTACTTTCCTAAAACTTATCTCTTCCTCTAGTATTAGCCTAAAAGGCCTCGTGTGTTTCCCAACAAACTGGTATCAGAGCTACACTGAAGATCAAGATGTCGAGCTCAATGAACTTGTTCCAATTTCCTCGTCTCACCAACGATAACTATGGTACTTGGTGTATTCGAATGAAGGCGTTACTTGGCTCACACGATGTGTGGGAGATAGTCGATAAAGGGATTGAGAAGGTTAAAGATGAAAACTCGTTGAGTGCTGCCCAAAGGGTAGATCTGTAGAAGGCGAGAAAAAAGGATCAAAGTGCTCTTACTCTCATCTATCAATGTCTTGATGATGCGATGTTTGAGAAAGTTGCAAATGCAACCACTTCTAAGGAAGCGTGGGAGATCCTTCAAAATGCTTTCAAAGGAGTTGATAAAGTGAAGAAGGTACGTCTTCAAACTCTTAGAGGAGAGTTCGAAAAACTCCAAATGGAGGAATCCGAAACCATTTCGGATTATTTCACTCGTGTCTTGACCATTTCAAATGAGATGAAGAGAAATGGTGAAAGCTTGACTGACACAAGGGTGATAGAAAAGATTCTTCGCTCGTTGCCACCAAGCTTTGATTACATTGTTGTGGCCATAGAGGAGTCAAAAGACATCGACTCTATGACCGTCGATCAACTCATGGGATCTTTACAAGCCCATGAAGAGAAGTTGAAGAAAAGAAGGGGGAAAGAACCCTTAGAGCAAGATCTATACTCAAAGGTCTCTTTCAAAGAAAGAGAAAAGAGCTTTTTACATGGACGCGAGCCAGGACGAGGACGCGGTAATTTTCGAGGTCGTGGTGGTTTCCAAGGTCGAGGACGAGGAAGAGAGGATGTTAATAAAGAAGAAGAGAACCAATGGTCTCCTAGTAGGAGAGGTCGTGGAAGAGGCTACCAATCTCAAAGAGGAGGTAAGTCTCAAATACAATGTTATAATTGTCGAAAATTTGGTCATTATGCTAGCGAGTGTACTAGCTCAAGACAAGTGGAAGAAAAGGCCAATCTTGTGGAGGTAGATGACGAAGACGAGCTTACTTTGCTAATGGCGATACATGGCGAACAAGAAGAAAGGACAGAGCCATGGCATATAGATTCCGCTGCTAGTAACCATATGACGGGTGAAGACGACTTGTTTGTGGAGATAGAGCAACGTAAAGGAAATGTCACCTTCGGAGATGAATCAAAGGCACCGGTGAAAGGAAAAGGTAAAATACTTATCCGAGCTAAAGATGGAAGTCACCAGTATATTTCGGATGTATACAATGTGCCCAACCTTAAAAGTAACATTTTAAGTGTGGGACAACTATTGGAGAAAAACTACGATATTCATTTCAAAGATCGTAGTGCCACGATAAGAAATCATGAAGGAAAGCTCATAGCAAAAGTGCCTATGACTAAAAACCGGATGTTCATCTTGAACATTCAACATGATGAAGCTAAGTGCTTAAAGAGCTGCTTGAAGGACCAGTCGTGGATTTGGCACATGAGGTACGAACATTTAAACTTTGGTGACTTAAAGTTGTTATCTTCTAAAGGAATGGTGAAAGGGTTAGATCAAATTGATCATCCCAATCAAGTATGTGAAGGATGTCTTCTTGGGAAGCATGCAAGAAGTCCGTTTCCAAAGGAAGCGACGTCAAGAGCGAAGGAGCCTCTACAACTAATTCACACGGATTTGTGCGGTCCCATTACTCCACCTTCTCATGGTATGAATCTCTACTTTATGATTTTTATTGATGATTATTCTAGAAAGACTTGGGTCTATTTTCTAAAAGAAAAATCCCAAGCCTTTGATGCTTTTAAGAAATTTAAAGCTATGGTTGAAAAGGAGAAGGGTTTAAAAATTAAATCCATTAGACCGGATAGAGGTGGAGAATTTTTGTCAAAGGAATTTAATAAATTCGGTGAGGATAATGGGATCCGGAGATTTCTAACGGCTCCTTACTCCCCACAACAAAATGGAGTGGTGGAGAGAAAGAATAGAACCATTCTCAACATGGTCCGAAGCATGTTGAAAAGTAAGAAGATGCCAAAAGAGTTTTGGGCTGAAGCGGTTGATTGCTCGGTGTATTTATTGAACCGGTGTCCGTCAAAGAGTTTGGACAACAAGACCCCACAAGAAGCATGGAATGGGATGAAGCCTACTGTCTCTCATCTAAGGATATTCGGAAGCATAGCGTATGTTCACGTTCCGAGCCAAAGGCGAATCAAGCTTGATGATAGAAGTGAGAAGCATGTGTTCGTGGGTTATGATAAGCAGTCCAAAGGATACAAGCTCTATAACCCGATCACAAGGAAGGTAGTAGTGAGCAGAGACGTGGAGTTCGATGAAGAAGGATCGTGGGATTGGAGCGTCAAGGAAAATGAAAGGTACGACTTTCTTCCCATGACTAATGAAGAAGAGACAGGTGAATTAAGAGATGAAGTTCAGCAACCTGAAAGTCCAGCTCCAAGTCCAACCCAAGGCTCGCCAGCAAGTTCAAGTGAAGGAGAGCCAAAGACAAGAAGCTTACAGGAGCTCTATGAGGTAACTGAAGAGATACCCCTTCTCTGTTTATATGCTGATTGTGAACCTTTATGTTTTGAAGAGGCCATGAAAAGCAAGAAATGGAGACAAGCTATGGACGAGGAGATAAAGTCCATAGAAAAGAATGACACGTGGGAGTTGACAATCCTTCCAAAAGGCCAAAAGGTTATTCCACTCAAGTGGGTATACAAGGCCAAGAAGAACGCCAAAGGTGAAGTGGAGAAGTACAAGGCAAGAGTTGTGGTCAAAGGCTACAAGCAGAAGCAAGGGATAGACTATGAAGAGGTATTTGCCCCTGTTGCTCGCTTAGAAACTATAAGAATGATTATTGCTATTGCTGCTCAGTATAGGTGGAAAATTCACCAAATGGACGTGAAGTCAGCATTCCTAAATGGAGTTCTAGAAGAAGAAGTTTATGTGGAGCAACCGGAAGGATATGTTGCCAAAGGGCAAGAAGGTAAAGTTTTAAGGTTGAAGAAGGCCTTATATGGACTAAAGCAGGCACCCCGAGCTTGGAATACTAGAATCGACAAGTATTTCCAAGGGCGTGGTTTTACAAAGTGCTTAAGTGAATACGCACTTTACGTGAAGTTTGAAAATGGAGGTATATTGCTAGCCTGCTTGTATATGGATGATTTGATATTCACAGGAAATTCCCAAAGGATGATGGACGAGCTCAAGAAGTCAATGACGAGAGAGTTCGAGATGACAGACATAGGACTTATGTCTTATTATCTTGGCATCAAAGTGAAGCAAACTGATGAAGGAATATTCATATGTCAAGAAAGATATGCCAAGGAGATACTGAAGAGGTTCGGGATGGAAAAATGCAATCCCGTTGGCACCCCCATTGAACACAAGGCAAAGCCTTCGAAGCATGACGGAGGAGAAGCGGTAAACCCAACTCTGTTCAAGAGTCTAGTTGGAAGTTTACGCTACTTAACATGTACAAGACCCGACATACTCTATGCAGTCGGATTGATTAGTCGGTTCATGGAAGAGCCTACGACAAAGCATGTGGAGATTGCGAAGAGGGTCCTCCGTTACATCAAAGGTACTCTAGACTACGGTATGTTTTATTCAGCAAGTGAAGACTTCAAGCTGGTTGGATATAGCGATAGTGACTGGGCTGGAAACAAAGACGATGGAAGAAGTACATCAGGATTCGTGTTCTTCTTAGGTAACAATGCGTTTACATGGTCTTCAAAGAAGCAACCTATTGTTACCTTGTCTAGCTGTGAAGCAGAGTACGTTGCTGCAACATCGTGTGTATGTCACGTAATTTGGCTTAGAAGTATGCTGAAGGAGCTACACATGGAGCAAGAAGATGCAACCGAGATCTACGTGGACAACAAGTCAGCAATTGACTTAGCAAAGAATCCAGTCTATCATGATCGAAGTAAGCATATAAACACTCGGTATCACTTTATTCGAGAGTGCGTTGCAAGGAAGGATGTTCAAGTGATACATACGAGGTCCGAAAATCAAGTTGCAGATATCTTCAACAAGCCGCTCAACGAGCGAGATTTCTCAAGACAAAGGATGATGCTTGGAGTCGGAAAATCAAGTTTAAAGGGGGGTGTTAGTTCGTAAACTTGATTTAGTCACTAAAGACCTCGCTAAAGGTTGAGCTCATCTGCGGAAGATTCTAGAAATTCGAAGAAAGAACCATAGAAAATATCTATGGAAATGTCTAGATGTATATGGATAAGTATGGATAAAATATCCTTATGAAATATCTAGTTAAACTTATCTAGATTAGACTAGTATTATGGAGAAGTTGTAAGAATGATCCATGGAAATATCTTGTATCTAGAATGTTCCATGGACTAGTATAAATAGGATGTGTTGTAAACATTTTAGAACTTGAACTAAGAAGTACCAAGAAAGTTTCAAGCAATAAACTTACTTTCCTAAAACTTATCTCTTCCTCTAGTATTAGCCTAAAAGGCCCCGTGTGTTTCCCAACAGAAAGTACTATTGAACTCTTATTACAAAACCTTCAAAGCACCACTGTCCCATTGTAATCTAACAAAATTAACTGAATTTTAAAAGTGCAGAATTGGTAGTTGCTAGAGACGCTGTTTCTTTATAACTTGATGGAGTACACAGTTTTTAATTCAGCTGAGAAACAAATGAAGACTACCAGCTCTCCTTTGCACCAACAACCAAAACAAAAATGAATTCATGAAATGCAGGCAACGATCTATTATATAAATTCTGAATGTTAAACATCATTTCTTCATGAAGATTGATCTATAGACAATGCCTTAAGTCATGCTTCAATTTAATATCTTTTACAATATTTGTTACATTGTCTCTATATATCCTCATCTTTGCTTTTGAAATGGACCAGTTCAGAATAAAAATTGACTATTAACTGAGCACCCTGTCCAGCTATCCTCATTATCCTCATTATCCTCTTCTGCCTCTTTCGAATTATCCTCCAGGTGTTCTTTTTCCTCATTGTCCTCTTTTCCCTCTTTCGCATCAGCAACTTTAATCACATTCATAAAAGAGCTACATGATGTAAAGAGCTACATGATGTAAAGAGTTTAGTTCCACAGAGTTTACTGCGAGGCTATTTAGTTGTTTGCAGACCATTTAAAACTTTTATGGATTGCAGAACATGCAGATAGTAATATACTAAACTAACTATAACGAATAAACTACCCTAAACTAATATACTGATAACCAAACGGTTTGTGCATGAACTTGCACAATTGACCATGATAATACTAATAAAATTTATTTTATACAAATGCTCAAGAGAGATGTGGAGCACCAACCACCTTGTAAATGCTGTTAGTTTGTGCCTGCAGCCAACAAATATATCTAAGAAAATGTTGCATATAATATTAAACTGTACTAAAAGTAAAATGATATTAAATGGATATCATGTAAATGCTTCCCAACCATGGCTGCTACTCCTTACCTCAGTTACATAAATACATGTTAAACAGATTTTGGTTTGTCGCTAAAAGTATTTTAAAATTCAGTGAATTGGTAATATTGATTTACTTATGTAACATTTTTGACTTCGTATGTGACAGTGCATCAGTTGGCTATGTCACGTCAGGTGCTCAAAATTAAAAGGTAGAGCTAGCCATGGGAAAATCACTCAGTGACCAAGCTTTTGCTTCACCAAGTAAGGTTGTAGAAATCTTACATAAGGTATGCATTTTTGTATATCCATATTTTTTTAATAGACAACAAACCTCTAGATCACTCTATAAGGTTTAAAACTACAGTTATATTCAATTCATACTAACAAAATTGTGTTACATGAATCAAGAAACTTACTTGCTTCCTAGAAGGACAATTAGCAGCCATGGTGCACCTGCAATATTCTCATGTTGAAGTCAAAACATAAATATCAGTAGCTAAAAGGAACAAATTCTTCGGGTACATTTGGAACATAAAATTGATGGCATGGCTTACCTCCTGTATCTAGATCAGACAGGGAGATATCTCCTTCTAAGGCTCGAACAACCTGGCTCATCTTGGGCCTGCAGCGTGCAAATGATACCATTTTAACAATACAAGTATGTTTTTGGGGAATAGATATGCAGGAGGGACTGTAATTAAAAAGAAGCAAAATTAGTTTTCGCGCTAATTGGTTTTCTATTTGATAGAGATTCATTTGGGGATTTCAAACTCTACACTTTGCGGCATATGGAAAGACATGTGTTACACTTGATTTTAGAAGTTAAAAAAGAAAGCATATACTGAATTTGCAGGCTGAATACACCTAAAGGGTGTTGCCGAATGCTATTACATGTGGATTGGCGCCTTAGCTTAGCACGTGAAGAATAGTATGCTGTCACAGCCCATATGAACTAATAAAGTTCATTGGTTCCCTTTGAGTGTTTGGCTAAACGAAATTTATCATTTTGTAAATTACTTAAAAGTAAAGTATATGTAAGTTGGAGGTAGGATAGTTCACAAAAGAGAATAGAAGAGGCTTGCAGTCCAATTATGCGTCTGTGAAACTATTCTAAGACAGCCAACTACCTCACTGAGTTCGACAAAGTCCTTGCGACTACCGTAGAAATCTAAAAGAGCTTTTCATTTTCAAGTTCCATAATATCTTTCTTCCGTTGTCTTTTAAACATGTATTTACTGGCACGGTTTCACTTTTTTTTCTCTTCAGGTTATTATCTTATGGTACGGAAATAAACATGATCGGTATGTCAGGTATTTAGCTACGGCGGTAAGAATCAAGCATAAAAAGGAAATTTAAATTCTGAAGTCACATAATCGCACTAATGACATTATGTAGTATCGAGTGCAAATCATCTATATAGTATACCAAGAAAGTGCCTATTTTGACCCAAACATCCAACTCTGCCACCCTATATGCAATAGCTAAACACACAAATTAGAAATATAAAAAGGATGCTTGGAAAATTAAATTGAGCATTAATATTTATCACATGCAGGCCCATTTAGAGAAAGTAGTCACTGCAATCCATTTAGAGATGAGAGAAAATAAGTAAAAAAAGCATGTACCTGGGTTGTCGCAACAAAGATACCAATGCAACATATAATAGCTGTGGAAGCTCGGGATCAGATCCTTGACTGTTGTGGTGGGTAGCAGCAATTGATGAAACATACTGTTCTAGCAACCCTTCTAAAAATCTATTCAGATTTCTTCGCTGAAATTTTGGATCCTTCGAGCACAGTCTCACGTAGATACCTCCAACCTGTTGACAAACTGAATCACCATTATAATGGGTGAAAGATGTTACTAACCTTGACTGGTACGAATACTCACTTTCATAGATGGCTCTAATTCTTTTATAGTGAGATAGCGAAACAAAAAAGAGTCATGTTATATGGAGTTACCTCAGGTTGAAACTCCACAAGTCTGCGTAAAGAAATGAAAATTAATTTAGCAAAGACATGAATTCAAAGACAACAAAAGCATATTTTGATGTCTTTTTAGAAACTGAGTAATGCCGATCAAGACAAAAATTGACTATGTGTGTTAAAAAAGAACAGACGAGGCGGAGCATATAGCTTGGATTCCAGTTCTCTTCATGGATCTCATACTTAAAAGTACGATTAAACTCCCCTTTCTTAATTTTTAAAGGGTCGAATTTCTGAGTCTCGATCGAAACTGCATCCATACCATTTTCCTCGTATAGAAGCTGTATAACATCCGCGAGAGTGTTACTGACTGTGCCACCATACTTCACCATGATATCTTCCATAGCTTTTACCAACCGCCTCTGAATGTAACCAGTTTCATTGGTACTGCTGTTTTCGAAATATTGTGTAGTGTCAAAGATTAACAGTAAAATAAAGTCACTATACAGTAATAAAAGTTGCTTATAAGTAATAAGATTTAAAACTAATTTGAGAGGTTCTTACTAAAATGTGACTATCATACGACTTGAAGTCTGAAAATATAGCCAAAAGGAGCCTAGTACCAAATGCACCTTTATCATAAGTTGCGGTGACATATTCAGAATATCATGACTCGCCTGCATTGTTGGACCTTCTGCAAACACAATCACCATGTCCTATTCTTTTATGTCTCAGTCGAACAACTACAAGAAGACCACGTTGCCATTGTGTTCCAATGTTGCAGCCTGCATTCAATGGTTAACCAAATTGGGAATCACCTTTACACCATGAGATATCACAGCCTTGGTTTCATCATTAATAATGAGAAAAGGTCCATAAATAGTGATTATGTGATGGTTAAGTATGTGTGATTTTATAATAGTAACCCATCTTGGACAAGCAATCTTCTCTTTGAAAGTAGCTGAAATTGTATATTCTTCATATTTTTTTTCTAATAAAATATCAATCAAGTGCCATCATAGTGGTGTAAAAAGGGTATGTCCAATCCTGAAATAGGGATGACCATAGTATAAATCATAATATACATATGTAGAGATAAAATCATGGATCTGGGGGTTAGGGTGTTCATCGATGCAAAAAAGGACAACACCAGACTAAAGCAACATCAAACCAGAGACTGGAAAATTAAGAAAACTGAAAGCCAAAAACCTATTAAATATCTAATTGGATAATTCGACTGATGATAAATAATTAGGGTTTATAAGCATAAACCCTAATCAATTCAACTGTTGATAATTAATTAATTAGGGTTTACACAAACTGAAAAAACGATGATAGATTAGATGTTTGATTGAAGGTTTAAAATAGTTACAATTCAAACAGTTTAATAGGTGTTGGATGGAGAAAAATGGATATGAAGTTGATGGTGTGTGTGTTTTCCCCGTGGGGTGTGTTTTTTTCAGTCGGTAGGTTGATAAAAAATAAGGAAAAAAATGACCTAAACCTATTATATATAAATGTGGTATGAAAACGCAGTTTTGGGTAAAGTACGGCCCGCTTTTTTTAAACTGCGTTTTCGTGCAGTAATTTTGGAAAGTTTTTGAGATTTTTTAGCTAACAAACAAATACTATTGGTTTAGGGGTGCCATGTCACATATGACTGGGATTAGGGGTGTGGTATCAAATCATAATTATACCTATATATAATATATATATATATATATATATATATATATATATATATATATATATATATATATATATATATATATATATATATATATATATATATCAAATCAAATCAAATCAAATCAAATCAAATCAAAAACCCTTATATAGGAAGGATGGTGAAACAATTCCTTAAATACAAAATTCTATAAAAATGACACATGGAATTCATTAAATGGTTTCCATAAAATGCTTCAAAAAGAAAATAAGAATTCCAAATGATGCCTTAAATACAAAATTCAACTAAAAATATATATAGGAATTGCAAATGATGCCTTAAATACAAAATTCTATAAAAATATATAAGGAAGGATGGTGAAACAATACCTTAAATACAAAATTCTATAAAAATGATTCCATAAAATGCTTCAAAAATAAAATAGGAATTACAAATGATGCCTTAAATAAAAAATTCTATAAAATAATATATATAGGAATTACAAATGATGCCTTAAATACAAAATTCTATAAAAATATATAAGGAATGATGGTGAAACAATGCCTTAAATATAAAATTCTATAAAAATGATTCCATAAAATGCTTCAAAATTAAAATAGGAATTACAAATGATGCCTTAAATATAAAATTCTATAAAAATATATATAGCAATTACAAATGATGTCTTAAATAAAAAATTCTTTAAAAATATATAAGGAATGATGGTAAAAACAATGTCTTAAATACAAAATTTTATAAAAATGATTCCATAAAATGATTCAAAAATAAAATAGGAATTACAAATGATACCTTAAATACAAAATTCTATAAAAATAAATATAGGAATTAAAAATGATGCCTTTAATTCAAAATTCTATAAAAATATATAAGGAAGGATGGTGAAACAATGCCTTAAATACAAAATTTTATAAAAATGATTCCATAAAATACTTCAAAAATAAAATAGGAATTACAAATGCCTTAAATTTAAAAATTCTATAAAAGTATATATAGAATTACAAATGAATGCCTTAAATACAAAATTCTATAAAAATATATAAGGACGGACGGTGAAATAATGCCTTAAATATAAAATTCTATTAAAATGATTCCATAAAAATGCTTCAAAAATAAAATAGGAATTATAAATGATGCCTTAAATATAAAATTCTATAAAAAATGTATATAGGAATTAAAAATGATGCCTAAATTCAAAATTTTATAAAAATATATAAGGAATGATGGTGAAACAATGCCTTATACCAAATTATATAAAAAATGATTCCATAAAATGCTTCAAAAATAAAATAGGAATTACAAATGATGCCTTAAATATAAAATTCTATAAAAATATATATAGGAATTACAAATGATGCCTTAAATACAAAATTCTTTAAAAATATATTAGGAATGATGGTGAAACAATGCGTTAAATACAAAATTCTATAAAGATGATTCCATAAAATGCTTCAAAAATACAATAGGAATTACAAATGATGCCTTAAATACAAAATTCTATAAAATATATATAGGAATTAAAAATGATGTCTTAAATAAAAAGTTCTATAACAATATATAAGGAAGGATAGTGAAACAATGCATTAAATACAAAATTCTATAAAAATGATTCCATAAAATACTTTAAAAAAAATAGGAATTACAAATGATGCCTTAATTTCAAAATTCTATAAAAATATATATTGGAATTACAAATGATGCCATAAATACAAAATTTTATAAAAATATATAAGGACGGATGGTGAAATAATGTCTTAAATACAAAATTCTATAAAAATGATTCCATAAAATGCTTCAAAAATAAAATAGGAATTACAAATGATGAGTTAAATATAAAATTCTATAAAAATATATATAGGAATTATAAATGATGCCTTAAATACAAAATTATATAAAAATATATATGGAAGGATGGTGAAACAATGCCTAAAACACAAAATTCTATAAAAATGATTCCATAAAATGCTTCAAAAAAAGGAATTACAAATGATGCCTTAAATACAAAAGTTTATAAAAATATATATAGGAATTACAAATGATGCCTTAAATACAAAATTATATAAAAATATATACGGAAGGATGGTGAAATAATGCCTTAAATAAAAAATTCTATAAACATGATTCCATAAAATGCTTCAAAAATAAAATAGGAATTACAAATGATGCCTTAAATACAAAATTCTAAAATATATATATATGTATATGAATTACAAATGATGTCTTAAATACAAATTTTATAAAAATATATAAGGAAGGATGGTGAAACAATGTCTTAAATACAAAATTCTATAAAAATGATTCCATAAATGCTTCAAAAATAAAATATGAATTACAAATGATGCCTTAAATACAAAAATCTATAAAACATATATATGAATTACAAATGATGTCATAAATACAAAATTCTATAAAAATATATAAGGAATGATGGTGAAACAATGCCTTAAATACAAAATTCTATAAAAATGCACAACAATAATATTAATTTCAAAAAAATTAATGTAAAAACATTATTCATAACATTAACATATACCAAATTTATTACCTAATAAAATTCAAAAATACATAAAATATTTATACAGTATTATTAAAATTCTAAATAAAATTTAATGTAACAAACTTATTCATACCGTTAACGTATGCAAATTCCATTAAATCATAATACTCTTAAATAAATAAAATATCTTAAACTACGTTATTTTTGTCTATTATATGCTATATTATTAAAATATCAATGTAATAACTAACACTACATATACTAAACTTCTAATACAAACACACATAAATTCAATTTTCATTAATAAATATATACATAAAGTTAGCCCGTCCACCGGACAGGTCTAAAGGCTAGTATATATTATATATATATATGTATATATATATATATATATATATATATATATATATATATTATATATATATATATATATATATATATATATTATATATATATATATATATATATATATATATATATATATATATATATATATATACTATATATATATATATATATATATATATATATATATATATATATATATATATATATATATATATATATATGTATGTATATATATATATATATATATATATATATATGTGTATATATATATATATATATATATTATATATATATATATATATATAATATATATATATATATATATATATATATATATATATATATATATATATAATATATATATATATATATATATATATATATATATATATATAATATATATATATATATATATATATATATATATATATATATATATATATATATATATATATATATATATATATATATATATATATATATATATATATATATATATATATATATATATATATATATATATATATATATATATATATATATATATATATATATATATATATATATATATATATATATATATATATATATATATATATATATATATATATATATATATATATATATATATATATATATATATATATATATATATATATATATATATATAAATATATATATATATATTACTAGTGGTAAAACCCGCCCGGTAGAAGGGTATGACGATAAAATATTGTTTATATTATTTTTATTTTCCAAAATAATTTTGTTAAACATATATCTTTTTCACTTATATTAGTTCCCTCACTGCAAATGTCGAATACGAATAAAGAATTTATGGGCTACACTCTTAGGCTTTCGTAATAGGTTTTTAGGAACACATAATCAGTCCATAAAAACATCACTTTTATTAGTTTCTCTAGAAAAAAATTAATTTGACTTTAAATATTTTCGGGAGTGTTTATACAATATTTATATATGAATCGATTAGTTTTAAGTGCATCTTCATT